>VZQC01014315.1:344733-357880 GCA_009823505.1 Rhizomys pruinosus | reverse complement strand
AAAAAAAAAAAAAAAAAAAAAAAAAAAAAAAAAGAAATAACTAGTCTAGTTGAGGAGCTTCAACTGCTGAAAAGTCATGCTGTTATGTAAGAGACTAAGTTTACATACATGAAGCTAGTGAGTCTTGCTGTATTACACCAAAGTAAAAGCAATGGTTTCTTTTTTTCCTAATGCCAATACAATTTGAGCTAAACACTTACCTTAGTTTCCTTCCTATTGCTGTGATAAAACATCCTGACAACAGCAACATGAGGAAGTAAGGGTTTATTTCTGCTCACAGTTCAAGATGCAGTCCATCACAGCAGAGAAGTCAAGGAAGCAGGAGCTTGAGGTACTGCTCACATCACACCCACACAGAAAGAGCAATGCACCTGCTGCTCGATTCCCTTTGTCCATTTACACAGCCCAGAGTCCCAGCCAGGAACTGGTGCCAGCCACAGTAAGCAGGTCTTTTTACCTCAATTAACATCACCAACAGACCCTCCCCCTCTCCCCCCTGCTTGTCTAGAGACTCCAAACCCCAGGTGATTCTGGACTCTGTCAAGTTGACAACTAGCACTGGCCATGGCACCACTCTGGGTGGGCACTTTACACTTTAAAGCTGATGTCAATGGCAGCTGTATGGAAAATCAAAGCACTGACTTTTAAAATACACTTTTTTCTTTTGGAACTAGAACTAAAATAGTAAATATTCACCTTCACGTCATTATGTGTACATTATTGTTGCTATTGTGATAATAGAGAACTTTATTTTTCTTTATGTCACTTCACATTATGATAACACATTCAGTCTAGTTTTAACAATCTTTTTTTTCCTCCAAAGGAATGCTTTATTGACAGGATACCTGTTATTTGTTGTAGGCAGATACACCCATGACCTGCACTCCTGTAACCTGCCTCCTCACACACCAATGGTTTTTAACCCTAAAAGGAAAGACACCAAGGAGTAGTTCTAACAATCTTGTTATGCTTGTTCTTGAGGCATCTTTCAAATATTCAGAGTTTGTAGTTGAAAAGCACTGTAAAAAATAAAATAAGCTGGTCATGGTGGCACTGGGGAGGTCAGAGACAGGTGAATTTCTGTGAGATCAAAGCCAGACTAGTCTATGTAGTGAGTCCAGACCATCAAATTATTATTATTATTATTATTATTATTATTATTATTATTAAAGGGGGAGTAGATATTAACCAATTGGATTGTGTTGCTATTGATATTATGAATGTTAAGATATGGGCAAGCTGACTCAGCAAGTAGAGCCTGGCACCAAATTTGAGAATCTGAGCTCAATCCCCAGGACTCACATGGTAGAAGGAGAGAACTGACTCCTATAAGTAGTTCTCTGACCTCCATGCGCCTGCACTTACACAAAATGAGTCAATAAAACACAAAAAAAGTTAACCTGGGCTAGAAAGATGGCCCAGTGGTTAAGAGCAGGGGCTGCTCTTGCAGAGAACTCGAGTTCAAAACCCAGCACCCACACAGCAGCTAAGAACCATCTGTAACACCAGTTCCAGGGGTCCAATGCCCTCTTATCTCCAGGGGCACTGAATGCTTGTGATGCACTTGTGTACATGTAGGCAAAAGAACAACAAAAAACACACATACAATAAAATAAAGAAAAATAAATAATATAAAACATATTAAAGGCTCTGGGAAACCTATGACATGCTGTAAACATATTTTTTTGCTGTAAACATATTATACTGGAAAATTGTTATGTGCTGTATGACCTTCCTGTGAAGTTGGCTTTGGGAGTGGTACACACACACACACAAGCACACACACACACACACACACACACACACACACACACACACACCATATCAGACCAAGCATGTTTTCAAGGCTCCTTGTTCAGGATGGGCTGGCCCCCTTCACTCTGTGCCAAGGAAAGGAAAACAGAGAAACAGCCCAAGAGTAAAAAACATTGTAACTTTGAGAATAGCTAGAAAGTAAAACTATTTCCAACCCAGGTTACCACTGTCTATCTTAGAATATAAAAATTCCTACAGTGGTAAAGATCTGCCATGGAAAGCTCATCCATGGACAGAAAGCTCAATCTAGAACTGCAGGTGACTACCTCAGCTTCCCCAATCATTGTCTGCTGAGTGATGACCTGTCCTTTCAGCTATCATTTGCTGCCTTACTTGGAAGCCTTACAGAGCAGACCCTGCTCCCCCTGGGACTCTATCAACCAGGAACTCTGGCTGGCTGCCCTAGATGCTTTCCCCAATTAATCAGATTTCTTCTGGTAGCTTTGAGCACCCAAACTGATGATTTTGCTACCTCTCTGCTGCTTCTCTCTGTGTTACTCACCATTTATTCTTTTACTTCGGCTTGTTATAATATATAATAAATTTATTCAAAATAAAAAACACAGCTATTATATAGATCATTCTGTGTACCACAGAAAACACATACTCAGACTTCCACCTACCTTAGAGTAACTTAGACTTAATATTGACTCTTCCTCAGGATACTCAAGGATTTTTTTTAGAAATATTTTTATTAACATTTATCCAAATTACACAATCTCCAATGGCAACAGTATCTGTAGTGGTTTTTGTTGTTTTTCTTATTTGGTTTTACTTTTTGCTTTATCAAAAATGGGCCAATGCTAGAGCCAAGAGGCCTGTAGGTACCAGGCTGGGAATTTTAGGACAGACAGATTTTTCTAAAAATACAAAAAAGACATACCTTATTAAAAGGATTCATGTTCAAGAATAAGACATGTAAAAATGTTGTTTCAAAAAGGAAAAAAAAAAAACTTGTAACCTACAACACTATTCCTTAAGGGCCCATGTTTTACAATTAAATGAGTCTTTAAAATATTCCACAGTACAGTCAAACAAGATTGAAACAAACAAAAAATACTAAACAATATTCATGTTTTCCCAATGGGAAATAGGTAGACAGTCTTATGGCTCCTTTTGGAGTCCCACTTCCTCTTTTGACTATAAAATAAAATATAAGATTTTATTATAGCCACAAAAATCTAAGGCATCCTGACTTCTCACAAGCAGGGACCCTTGTTTCTATCCTTTTTTTTTTTCTATCCTTATCACTAATAAATAATACTTGGTATATGCAGAAAGGACAGTTTTGTTAGGAAGGAATTTTAAATGATATAACATTGTTATCTGATTCCTTCTGTAATGTGACTATCCATTTACTTCTGGAATCTGGTGTAATCCCAAAATAATAAGTCAAATAAAATTACTCATTACAAGTAACAGTTATAATAATTTGGATATCAGAGACCACTCATTGAAAACTAAAACAAGACATTCCACGTGAAGTTATGGACATGAAATCAAAAGGCCAAAGAAAAGCTAGAATTAAAACAATATAAATAATTTCACATACTCCAAACAGCACATAAATCTTTCATAAAACACAAGTGACTATAGACACAGGGGAACCATGCTAAAGAGTCTGACATGAGGAGAACGGGCTCACAGGGCCTGCTTCCCTCGTCTGGTGCCTTTTCTTCTTAGGTTATACTGTGTTCTTGACTATTATAACTTTAGGCAGCCATCGGATGCAGAGGGAGTAAAGAGAAAAAACTCAGCCCTGGATTGTGACTAGTAACAGCAGTGAGATCCAGCACTTCTTCCTTAAAGGACTTAAGGGCTGTTTCTACTAAAAGCTGCTCTCCTACCTGCTTCAACTTTATCAGATCCTCAGAAAGAATGAGCCTCCTGGAGCCATGAGACTCTGCTTCTACATCTGAAAATGTGATGCCTGGCCAACAGAGGGCATTGTGAACTGAGTTCATAGAAAAAGGACCACCACGCACGCCTTTAATCCCAGCACTCGGGAGACTGGTTCAAGGCCAGCACTGGTTCAAGGCCAGCCTGGTCTACAGAGCGAGCTCCAGGACACCTGGTACTAAAAGGGAGACCCTGTCTCAAAAATACCAAAAAAAGTGTAATACCAAAAAGAAAAAAAAAAAGAAAAAGGACCACCATGCCTATGTTAAAGATTTTACAAAGGTGGTTGACTGGTTAGTACTCGGTAATTATGGGTGGAGTGTTTCAGATCCAGAGCCAGAATTATCTTGGACTGTCTTTAGTTGACTTAACAGCCATTCATTGCTAACTCTGTGTGTGACCTAAATCTTTTTAACTATCAAGTAAAACTTTTCAATGTGTTCTTTGTAGACCACTATCTTCCACCAATCCAAAAAGCTCAAAGTACCATCATCAGCATCTAAAACTTACAACAGTTTCTCCACTTTGTTGCAACCCACCTAGCTATGATCTGTATTTGACAAATACATTGATTTATGACTTTTGTTATGTGACTAATAAAAACTCCTCAGGGCTGGAGAGATGGCCTAGTGGTTAAGAGTGCTGACTGCTCTTGCAGAGGACCTGGGTTCGATCCTCAGCACCCACATGGCGGCTGAGAACCGTCTTTAGCTCCCGCTCCAGGGGAATCTGACGCCCTCTTCTGACCTCCGTGGCATTGCATGACACAGGTGCACAGACCTACATGCACACAGTACATTCATATAATTAATTAATTAAAAACTCCTGTAAACTCTTCCATAGAACATATTAATAGGGCAGGGGGCTGGAGAGATAGCCTAGCAAGGTTGGGAGCACCGACGCTCTTGCAGAGGACCCAGGTTCAATCCCCAGCACCCACATGGCGGCCAAGAACCGTCTGAAACTCCAATTCCATGAGAACTCCAGTTCCAGGGGAATCCGAGACCCTCTTCTGACCTCCGTGGCATTGCACGACACGGTGCACAGACCTGCATACAGACAGTACATTCATACACATACAAAAATAAATAAAAATTTAAAAAAAGAACATATTAATAGGGCCATTTATATTTGGCTCAGAATGAACTCTCCCTTTGAGTCAAAGCTGTTTTGAGATAACACCTCATTCCTCTGAGAGCTATATTCTTTTCTTTTTTTTTTTTTTGGTCTTTTCGAGACAGGGTCTCCCTGTAGCCCCAGCTGACCTGGAACTCACTCTGTAGACCAGGCTGGCCTTGAACTCACAAATATCCGCCTGCCTCTGCTTCCCGAGTGCTAGGATTAAAGGCGTGCACCACCACTCCCGGCTCTGTTTTCATCACCATCTAACAGATATGGTAACTGAGACTAACAGACATTAGACACAGCTAGTAAGTAGAGAAAACTAAATTCAAAACCAGTCCTTAGCCTTTTTGAATTTTTGAAATAACTAGATTAATGGGGAATTACAAACAGAAAACGAGTGTTCCCTTTATCTAACCCCCTACATGGTTGGGGAATTTCAACATGAATTCAGGTTGATCTAATATACTTTTATCACAGCATCTGAGAATGATAATAGAACACCAACATATAACTCTAAGTATTTTTAAAACCCAAGAGAAGATAATTTACATACACGAGCCAAGAATAGCTAGATATACATATTGTACTTAGACTAGAATTATACTACACTTGAGTATTTGTGCTTAGTAATATAAACAACGTAGCTGAAGATCTGACTTTTTTTTAAATCATAAAATAGGAAACACTTGATTTGATAAACTTTCTTTGTGAGATGGGTTATTATGATGCTCCTTCAACCAGGCTAACCACAAACTTGCTGTATAGCTGAGGATTACCTTGAATTTCTGATCTTCCTCCTTCTATATCCTATGTGCTTGGGTAACAGGCATGTGTGACCAGACAAGGTTTCCGGGGGATGGAACAAGGCCTTCCTCAGGCCTTCTGCATGCTAGGCAAGCATTATACCAGCTGAGTTATATCCCCGGCTGCCAGTTTAAGGATTCAATTTATAAAAATTTTAATATGCTCAAAACTTTTATGGAAAAATATATAGTATAATATACAATAAAACAGTAAAATTAGGTATTCCTGGGTGCATAACATATTATCCCTACATATTATCCTCCAAGTACCAGAAGAGATACAATCCTCTTTTTAAGGAATGAAAACCAAATGCAACATAATATAATGCTAAAGGAAGAGGAAAGTTAAAAACAGCTTGAAATCTCCCATATCTGACGAGTAAGAACAACACTCTGTGTACTAAATCTCTGCTCACTTCTAGCATATGTGTACTCCTGCTCAGCAAGTTACAAGCTCTTCTTGCCCTCTGCTGCCTTCTGGGGGTGAGAGCGTGTTACTACTTGTCAGAGAAAATCTACCAGTCAGGAAGTACAGAATACAAACATTTTCTATTAACAGTGAAATAACTACAAGGCTTTGCCTGAAGATTCTCTTCTGTGTGCATGTGTGTATGGAGGTCAGGACGATCTCAGGTGTCAATCCTCAGGCACCATCACCATTTCTTGTTATTGCTTTTGTTGAGACAGGGTCTCTTGCTAGCCTAGAATTCGCCAAGTAGGCTAGACTGACTAGCCAGCAACTCCAAAGGATCCGCCTATCTCCACTTCCCCAGTGCTGGGGTTACAAGCATGGAGCATCATATACCCAGCGATTTTTGTTTGAGTGGGGTGGGGGGCTTGCGTTTGTTTTTGGTTTTCATGGGTTTGGGGGACCAAAGTTGGGTCCTCCTGATTCCAAGGCAAGTACTTTACCAACTGAGCTATCTCCCCAGCTCCTAAAAAACTTTTTGGGGGTATGCGTGCATGGGGGGGGGGGTCATACTTATGCTAGTGCCAGTGAAGGCCAAGAGATTCCTAGAGGGCTGGAGTTACAAGCAGTTGTGAACAGTCGGTCAGTCAGTCACATTGGTACTGGGAGCTGAACTCAGGTCCTCTGGAAGAGCAACAAGTGCTCTTAAGCACTGAGGGATTTCTCTAAGCATCCCCACACACAAAATTTCTTGAAAATATTATTTTTGCAGAGCATGGTAGCATACACCTTTAATTTTAGCAACTGAGGCAGAGGTAGGTGGATCTTTCTGAGATGGAGGCCACCCTGGTCTCTACAGAAAATTCAGGGCCAGCTGTGGCTACAAGGACACTCTGTCTCAAAAATGCACACCAAACAAAAAACTATTATTCCTGTTTTGGTATGAAGTGGTTTTGGGGTTTTTTGTTGTTGTTGTTGTTGTTGGGGGTTTTTTTGGTCTTTTTGAGACAGGGTCTCCTGCTGGCCTTGAATGCACAGAGATCTGCCTGCCTCTGTTTCTCAAGTCCTAGGATTAAAGGCATGTACCACCATGCCCAGCTATTATTCCTATTTTGAATGATCAAAATTTAAATATGAAATAAGACTTTATTAGGAAAAAATGGTTGTTAAAATAAACTATCAGGGCCTATACATTATTCTATATTGTCAAAGCACTTAGCCAAGATCAAATGATTGATCTTTACAACAACCTTCAGAAAAGTAAGTAGCAAGGGTAAGTGAAGTTAGTAAGTCCAGAACTAGTCAGTAACTAATCAGCCAAGTGCCTCAGGAGAATGATTTAATATAAAACATAAAGCTCACCGGGCGTGGTGGCACACGCCTTTAATCCTAGCACTCGGAGGCAGAGGCAGGAGGATCTTTGTGAGTTCAAGGCCAACCTGGTCTACAGAGTGAGTTCCAGGTCAGCTGGGGCTACAAGGAAACCCTGTCTCGAAAAGACCAAAAAATGTATATATATACACATATATATGTTATAATGAAACCTATTATGCATAGTCTATTATATGATTAAAATTAAAGAAAATTATTGAAATAAGTGCCAGGGATGGTGGCTTACNAAAAAAAAAAAAAAAAAAAAAAAACAAAACAAAACATAAAGCTCTAATACATTAATTCATCTGTAGTAAACCTCCGACCTACCCATGGAAGAAATTAATTATTCTAGCATCTGTGATCCTATACCATTAATAGATTCCTCTGTCATAGAACCTAACACTTTCATATTATAGTTATTAGATTGCCAATCTCCCTCCTAACTAAACTGTGTTCCTCCACAGGACTTTTCACAATGTCCTAGCACATACCAAAAAATCATTCAATTAGCTGGGCATGGTGGCACACACCTTTAATTTCAGCACTTGAAAGGCAGACACAGGCAGGCAGATGTCCGTGAGATTGAGACCAGCTTGGTCTACTATCAAGTTCCAGGCCAGCTTCGGCTATGAGAGACACTGTCAAAAAAAGGGAGAACAACCAGTCATTTGTTCAGCAAACTATTAAGCACCTAAGACATGTTACTCACTGTTTAGATACAGTGTGGTGGGGAAAAATTAAAAAAAAAAAAAAAAGAGAAGACAAGCTTTTTGTTTTGTTTTGTTTTGTTTTGTTTTGTTTTTTGGTCTTTTTGAGACAGGGTCTCCCTGTAGCCTCAGCTGGCCTGGCACTAACTATGTAGACTAAGCTAGCTTTGAACTCACAGAGATCCACCTGCCTCTGCCTCCCAAGTGCTGGGACTAAAGGTGTGTGTCACCATGCCCCACTGGAAGACAAGTTTTCAACTCTCATGGAGAATATATTCTGTGAAGAAAAAGAAGCTGACAAGAAACAAAATAGGGTAATAGTAAGAAGCATAACTGGCTGGAGAGGTGGCTCAGCAACTAAGAGCACTTGCTTCTCTTCCAGAGGACCTAAGTTTGGTTCCTCGCAACCACATCTGGGGGTTTACATCTGCTTGTAACTCCAGATCCAGGTGATTTGATGCCCTCTTCTGGCTTCTGCAGGCAATGCACACATGTGGAATACAAACACACAACACATAAGTGAAAAATAAATTTTTTTATAAAGAGCCATGGAGAAAATTAAACTATAGCAATGTGGGTATACTGGATAAGGCAGTGGCACTAGAGCTGATTTCAGAATATAAGACAGAAGCTGCTGGGCTGGAGAGATGGCCTAGCGGTTAAGAGTGCCGACTGCTCTTGCAGAGGACCCGGGTTCGATCCCCAGCACCCACATGGCGGCCGAGAACCGTCTGAAACTCCAATTCCAGGAGAACTCCAGTTCCAGGGGATTCCGATGCCCTCTTCTGACCACCGCGGCATTGCACGACACAGGTGCACAAACTTGCATGCAGACAGTACATTCATACACATATGGAAATAAATAAAATTAATTTAAAAAAAAAAAAAGACAAGCTGCTGTAACTACACAGGGGGAAGACAATTATCAGGAGCAAATACGAAAGGCCCAAATATTCAAAGAACAGAAAAAAAAAAAAAAAAGGAAAATGAAAACTGTGGTTGCAGTATGATGTTCAAAAGGGTTAATCAGTAAAAGACAAAACCAGACAGGCCAGATCGGGGTTTTCTTGGGCTGTGGTAAGAATTTTATTCTAAGCTGGGCATGATGGCCCACGCCTATAATCCTAGCACTTGGGAGGCAGAGGCAGGCAGATTTTTGTGAGTTCAAGGCCAGCCTGGTCTACAGGGCAAGTTCCAGGACAGCTGGGACTACAGGGAGATCCTGTCTCGAAAAGACAAAAAAAAAAAAGAATCTTATTCTAAATGAGAAAGGATGTTATTTAAAGTTCTGTAATACCCATCACAGCAGAGGGAGTGAAAAGAACCTAAGAGCCTGAGGAAGAGCTGGAGTGCTTTGTAGCACTGTCTTCTGGATCTGCTGTGGTCATTCCACTCCTGAACTAGCGCAGGAGGAAACATGCACTAGGCCCCTCGGCATTCCATCACAAACCACTGTAAGAGGCTTCTCTCTTGATCCTGCACACAACCCAAATTAAACTGTTGCTTCACACAAAAAAATAGGCATGAAAGTAGAAGGGGGCTCAGTGGGAAGGGGGAAGGAGCAGAAGGAGTTGGAGGGGCCCAGAGAGGGGAATGAGGGCAAATAATAACAACACATCATATGCAAGTACAAAAATGTCATAATGAAACCTATTATTATGTATAATTAATTCATGCTAGTAAAAACTTTAAAGAATAAAGTTCTTTAGTTTACATTTGCTGATCTGAATTGTTATATTTGCTTAGTGTGCAGCACTAAAAGAAAAATGAATACTTAGGGAGGAAAATTACAACACTATTTGTTAGGGAGTGTTTCTGTTTTAATAAATTACTTTTTAGTGAAAAGTTATTTTTAATTATATCTTCAACCTAAAGAACAACACAATAGCATCTCCTACATTTTAATAGAAGGTAGAAAAATGAGATTTTGACAGTCATTATTAGAAGAAATTGAAGAGCTGCTGCATAACCACTGTGCATTATCAATGGCTAAACTAAGATCTTATGCTAATCACTTATTAATTTTGCAAAGACAACAAATTTGCAAATAGCGTACAATGAGCACCAGGCAGACATCTGGAAGGGAGGCTCCTGAGAGAAAAAATGGAAGAATCATTAAACATAATCCATCTTTTCCTCCTAGTAGAGAAACCAGGATGAGAAGGTAACATATGAGAGCACTTCTTCCCACATTAACTGATCAAAATACAGCAGTAACCCAAAAATTAAGGTCAGGCTCATATTTCACCCATGATGAGATCTGTGCTACACAAGCCTTGAGGGTTCTGAACCAAGCCAACAATGTTAAGATGCAGTTAGAACTGATCTCACAAATTATCACCGCAATCAAAATGTTATCATTTGCTCTATCTAGGTAGCAGATTGCTGAACTTTTGTTAAACTTCATGTATTTACACCTTTCAAAATTTTTAATTGTCACAAAATACCTTATCCCATTTAAAGTACTGATTTCTGTAGAGCTGTGTTCGTATTTTCATAAAACCCAGAATTTTTCATCTTATGAAACAAACTACACCCGATCAAGCAGCAAACATGTTCCTCGTTCCCTCAGACTCTGGTAACCATCATTCTCTCCATGTCATTCCCTGCTTATTTTACTTATACGTTATATTGTAAAATATTCAAACCTCTACAAAAGAAACTATACACACAATTATTTTTGTTGGAGCTTTAGCTTGTTTTATCTAAATATAATTTCGGCCAGGTGTGCTGGTGCACGCCTTTAATCCTAGCACTCGTGAGGCAGAGGCAGGCAGATCTTTGTGAGTTCAAGGCCAGCCTGGTCTACAGAGTGAGTTCCAGGACAGCTGGGGCTACAGGGAGAACCTGTCTGCAAAAGACCAAAATAAAAAATAAATATATATATATATATAATTTCATTCTTAGCCCCTCCCACTATAGGAGGGGGAAATACAGACATGATCAAGAAATGTGTTATAGGGCTGGAGAGATGGCCTAGCGGTTAAGAGCACTGACTGCTCTTGCAGAGGACCAGGGTTCGATCCCCAGCACCCACATGGCGGCTGAGAACCGTCTTTAACTCCAGTTCCAGGGGAATCTGACACCCTCTTCTGACCTCCATGGCATTGCACCACACGGGTGCACAGACCTGCATGCAGACAGTACATTCATACATGTAAAAAATAAATAAAAAAAAAGAAATGTGTTATAATACACACTGTACTATTACATTTTGGCATGAATAGCATCAAAGTTACTACAGAGAAGCAGAGTAATTACTACCTTCCATATGACAACTACCCACACTGTATGATCTATTTATATGGAAAGCGAAACACAGGGACAAACAATATTGACATAAAATAAGACCAAGTCTAGTAAGTCTAGTATGTAGTAATATAACACTCAGGTTTTAGCAGCCTAACACTTGGGAGGCAGAGGCAGGCAGAGCTTGGTGAGATCAAGGCCAGCCAGGACTACACAGTAGACTCTGTCTCAAACAAAACAAAACAAACAAGATAACAAAATCACAACAACAAAAACCACTCATGTTTTCAGTCTACTTTACAAGGATTTGCCACATGTATTGATTCATTTTGTTAAACTGAAATCTCTTCTGACCTTCATCTGTACAATAAGAACAGAAACACCATGTTGACCTCCTAAGGCTGAAGCACAACTTAGACATTGAACATACTACTACAGATATATATATATATATTATCTAAAGGTAAATTTTGTCTTTTTGAGACAGGTTCTCCCTATAGCCCCAGCTGAGCTGGAACTCACTATGTAGACCAGGTTGGCCTTGACCTCACAGAGATCTGCCTACGCCTGCCTCCCCAGTGCTGGGATTAAAGGTGTTCACCACCATGCCCAGCTAATGTTTTATTTGTTATTTTTATTTTTTGTGTATGAGTGTTATGCCTGCATGTGTTGTGCAATGCCCACAGATGTCAGAAGAGGGCATTGGATTCCCTGGAACTGGAGCTACAGATGGTTAGCTACCCATGTGGGTGCTGGGATTCAAACTCGGGTCCTCTGCAAGAGCAGACAATGCTCTTAACTGCTGAACCATCTCTCCAACCCTATCTAAAGGTAAACTTAAAAATGTACTATATCTTTGGTTTTGTTGGTGTTTGTTTGTTTTGGGGACAGGGTCTGGCCTGGAACACCCTATGTAGACAAAGCTGGCCTCAATCTCATAGAGATCCACCTGCCTCTGCCTTCCAAGTGCTGAAATTAAAGGTGGGCATCACCACACCCAGTGGGGTTTTTTGTTGGTTGGTTGGTTTTGCAACAGAGTCTAACTATATAGCCTGGGCTGACCTCAAATTCCTCCTCAGTCTCCTGAGTGTTAAAAATCATAGGCATATATCATCATACCCATATTAAAATGCATAAAATATTTATAACTAAGGAGTACTTGACCCAGCAGTATTCACACAATTACTTACTAAATATCATCATTATAATTTATACACTAGATATGCAGAGACAACAGAAGCTGTAGTAAGGACATTCTCAAGATCTCCTGAGCCCAGCGGAAGGAAGAGGGGGAGACAGGTAGGAACTGGGTCCCTCAGCGAGCTGATTGTTGATCCTTTGGTCCTGCAGTCTTTGGCTTGATTGGCCTTTGTGGCTGTGAGGTTGGAGTTATCCTCCCAGCTGGGATTAAAGGTGTGGTCTTTGGCTTGATTGGATCTTGTGGCTGTGGGGGCGGAGTTATCCTCCCAGCCGGTATTAAAGGTAGGCTTGTGTGACTCTTGAGATTTGAGATCTCCTGAGCCCAGCGGCAGGAAGAGGGGAAGACAGGTAGGAACTGGGTGCCTTGGCGAGCTGATTGCTGATCGTTTGGTCCTGCTGTCTTTGGTTTGATTGGCCTTTGTGGCTGTGAGGTTGGAGTTATCCCCCCAGCTGGGATTAAAGGTGTGGTCTTTGGCTTGATTAGATCTAGTGGCTGTGGGGGCGGAGTTATCCTCCCAGCCGGTATTAAAGGCACGCTTGTGTGACTCTTGAGATTTGAGATCTCT
>VZQC01014315.1:332747-342837 GCA_009823505.1 Rhizomys pruinosus | reverse complement strand
CTCAATAGATGGAGCAAAGAACTGAACAGAGACTTCACAAGCGAGGAATTAGAGATGTCTGAGAAACACCTCAAGAACTGCTCAACATCACTAATCATTAAGGAAATGCAAATGAAAACCACTTTAAGATATCATCTTACTCCAATAAGACTGGCTAGGATCAAGAAAACAAATGATACCAAGTGCTGGAGAGGTTGTGGGGAAAGGGGAACACTCATCCACTGCTGGTGGGAATGTAAACTCGTACAGCCACTATGGAAAGCAGTGTGGAGAACCCTTGGAAGACTTGGAATGAACTTGCCACCCGACCCAGCCATACCACTCCTGGGCATGTACCCTCAAGACTTACGCCACCACAGAGATACATGCACGGCCATGTTTATTGCAGCTCTCTTCACAATAGCAAGGAGCTGGAACCAACCTAAATGCCCCTCAACTGACGAGTGGATAGAGAAAATGTGGTACATCTACACAATGGAGTTCTATGCAGCAGTAAAGAAAGATGACATCACGAGCTTTGCAGGAAAATGGCTGGAGCTAGAGGACATCATGCTGAGTGAAGTAACACAGTCCCAGAAAAACAAATGACGAATGGTATCCCTCATCTGTGGATGCTAGTGCCAATTACCCAGTTGTAAGTATTTCTTGTGTAGGGCCCCCTGAGCTTTTGTACAAAGCAGTTGGGCATAATGCATTTTGGAAACAACAACAACAACAACAACAACAACAACAACAGAAAAGACTGTATCAAACAACTGACTGAAACAGTGAACTTCTGCTCAAAACAGTCAACTTCCCCATGGAAAATATTGAGAAAGACTAAGAGATGAAAAGCATGTTTGGCAGAATGCATGAGCTCTGGTGGGGTGGGGGAATGGGCGGGAACACAGGTCTAGATTTGTTAAAAATAAATAAATAAATAAATAAATAAATAAATAAATAAATAAATGACATTCTCAAATGCTGAAGCTTTGGCAACTAGTTCTTTAGAACCACTTTATTTCCACCCCTATTTCAGAGGAATGCTATACTTATGAACCCATTTGACCTCTAAACTCAGTTTGACATAGAGTCTCATAAACCTGCACCCAAGTTAGTCTGAATCTGATGGGATTCATAGAATCAAAGTAACTCAGCCCATAAAGAGTCTAAAACCCAGGAGACCCTAGGTTCATATCAATGAAAAGAAGACTAGATATTAACATTTCTATTGGCTAGAAGAATGCTGAGGTAGGAAGGTTCTGCTTCCATCTATTTCTAGTGACTCAAAAGTCAGAGGTCATTCATTCCTCAAATTCCTTAGAACCAGTACAACAAATTGCCCTGCAATACTGCAAGCTGGCAACCATCCATTAAAATCAATTCTGTCAGTCAAATAAAAAACACGGTTAAGCCGGGCGTGGTGGTACATGCCTTTAATCCTAGCACTTAGGAGGCAGAGGCAGGCAGATCTTTGTGAGTTCAAAGCCAGCCTGGTCTACAGAGTGAGTTCCAGGCCAGCTGGGGCTACAGGAAGATCCTGTCACAAAAAGACCAAAAAAATGTTAAAAAATATGGTTATTGGGCTAGAGAAATGGCTTTGCAGTTAAGAGCACTGGCTGCTCTTGCAGAGGACCCAGGTTCTATTCCCAGTACCCACATGGCAGCTAACAACATCCTAATTCCAGTTCCAGGGAAATCCAATGCCCTCTTCTGACCTCTGAGGGCACTGCACGACACAAGTGTATTTACATACATCCAGGCAATACACTCATACACATAAAATAAAAATAATAAATAAAATATTTCTTGGTCTTTTCGAGACAGGGTCTCTCTGTAGCCCCAGCTGTCCTGGAACTCGTTCTGTAGACCAGGCTGGCCTTGAACTCACAAAGATACACCTGCCTCTACCTCCCAAGTGCTAGGATTAAAGGCATGCACCACCACGCCTGGCTAATAAATATTTTTAAAATATATATCTATCGGGGCTGGAGAGATGGCCTAGCGGTTAAGAGCGCCGACCGCTCTTACAGAAGACCCGGGTTCAATCCCCAGCACATAAAGAAATAAATAAAATTAATAAAAAGAAATTTTTTTAAATATATATCTATCAACATGGTCCTATTTTTCCTTTCCTTTGTATTTTTCTTCAAATACTTCTTTTTTAATAGAGTTTCATGTAGACCAGGGTCCCCTCAAACTCACTTCATGGCCAATGATGACCTGTGATCTTCTTAACATCACCTCCAAAGTACTAAATTACCAGCATACATCAGCATCACTATGCCCCACTTACATGGTGCTGAGAACTGAATCATGCTAGGCAAGCCCTCTACCAACTAAGCCACATCTGCAGCCTATAACATGTTAGGCACTTACTAGCTTCATCAGCCAACATAGCTTATAATTGCCACAGAACGTTCATATAAAAATAATACTATCAACTAGGCACAGCACACCTTTATTTTTTTATTTTTTTTAATTTTATTTATTTTTGTATGTGTATGAATGTACTGTCTGCATGTAGGTTTGTGCACTCGTGTCATGCAACGTTGCGGAGGTCAGAAGAGGGTCTCGGATTCCCCTGGAACTGGAGTTAAAGACAGTTCTCTGCAACCATGTGGGTGCTGGGGATCAAACCCGGGTCCTCTGCAAGAACAGTCAGCGCTCTTAACCACTAGGCCATCTCTCCAGCCCCAGACTGAAATTTCCTTTCTTTTTTTTTTCTTTTGGTCTTTTTTTGATCTTTTTGAGACAGGGTCTCTCCCTATAGCCCCAGCTGGCCTAGAACTCACTCTGTAAACCAGGCTGGCCTGGAACTCACAGAGATCTACCTGCCTCTGCCTCCCAGTGCTAGGACTACAGGCATGCGCCACCATGCCTGGCTAGCACACCTTTAATCCCAGCACCCAAGAGACAGAAGCAATCAGATCTCTGTGAGTTCCAGGCCAGCCTGATCTATATAAGTCAGTTTCAAGGCCAGCTAGAGATACAGAATGAGAACTTGTCTCAAAAAAAATAAAAAAAAAAAAAAAAAACTACAACTGAAACTTATTTTCAGTCTTTCAGAAATAATTTATGCTCAAAGCCATATAGTTTAATTAATATACTAATCAAATATTAAAAATAGTGATTTGGAGTATAGAAAAGTAAATGTAGGAAACATAACCAGGAAAATGGTTATTCTTTCCAGTTAGACAATTCTACAAATAACAGCACTGAATCTGAGCATAGTGGCACATTCCTGTAGTCCAACACCTAGGAAGTAGAGGCAGGAGATTAGGAGTTCAAAATCATCCTCAGTTACAGAAAGGGTTTGAGACCAGCCTGAGCCACAAGAGACCCTGTCTCAGAAAAAAGACAATATTGAGGAGTATGTATTAAATAATTATCTTTATTCGTTCAAATTTATAATCTCTTCAAAGAATATATAAGTTATAACTGAAACTCTCAATCTAGACCTAGATGAGACTACAAAAAAAGTCCTGTAATGTAGAAGTTTCAAATATAAACTGGACACAAGAGGGCGCACACGTCTTAGAAAAATCTAAGGACAACTGCATTTTACTCAGTAATCTGGAGCAAGGCCACAAGGACTGAAAAAGAGGTCTTGTGAGATGTACCTATAAGCTATTGCACTAAATAGCTTTCTTTTTCTCAGTATACTTTCCAGAACTCAAACTATTCTCTAACTTCTTTATCTAAACTGACTTCAAACCTAAATTTCACATTTTATCACTCAGAAAAATTATGAGGAGCTGGGCACAGTGGTGCATACCTGTACATGCCTGTGTCATGAGCCACTCAGAAGACTGAAGGAAGAACACCCAAGTCCGGGAGAACATGTACAGGGGCTGGAGATGGAGCTCCGTGGCAGAACACTGATCTAGCATGTGTGCTCAAAGCCCTAGATTTGAGCCCCAGCAACAACCAGACATACTTACATAGAAATACACAATAGCCTTGTGTATGTGTGTACACTTATATAAAACTTTAGTCAGGAATTATATTACCTTTTAGTCTAACTTCTTAGACTTCTTTAGAAACTAACAAACTCGCTGGGCGTGGTCGCCCACGCCTTTAATCCTAGCACTCGGGAGGCAGAGGCAGGCAGATGTTTGTGAGTTCAAGGCCAGCCTGGTCTACAGAGTGAGTTCCAGGACAGCTGGGGCTACAGGGAGACCCTGTGTCAGAAAAAAAAAAAAAAGAAAGAAACTAACCAACTCTTAACATGTTTAATTTTCAGTATCAATAGAATCTATCCATTAAATGATTAGAATCATAATAAACTCCTTTTAGGGACTAGAACTACTTTCTTTTTTTTAAGTTTTATTTTATTTATTTATTTGTTTATTTATTTGTATGAATGTACTGTTTGCATGTATGTTTGTGCACCCGTGTTGTGCAATGCCGAGGAGGTCAGAAGAGGGCATCAGATTCCCCTGGAACTGGAATTCTCCTGGAATTGGAGTTACAGACAGTTCTCAGCTGCCATGTGGGTGCTGGGGATCGAACCTGGGTCCTCTGCAAGAGCAGTAGGCGCTCTTAACCACTAGGCCATCTCTCCAGCCCCTCTTTTTTTTTTTTTAAATAAATCTTTCTTCAAGTAGTATTTTTTTAATTTTTTACTTATTTTTGTATGTGTATGAATGTACTGTCTGCATGTAGGTTTATGCACCAGTGTCATGCAATGCCACAGAGTTCAGAAGGGGCATTGGTTTCCCCTGGAACGAGAGTTAAAGATGGTTCTCAGCCGCCATGTGGGTGCTGGGGATCAAACCCGGGTCCTCTGCAAGAGCAGTCGGCGCTCTTAACTGCTAGGCCATCTCTCCAGCCCCCTAGAACTCCTACTTTCAAACGAACTGGTAGGTCATAATTTTATTATTCATGCATGAAACAATAAGCCACTACCTAAAGAGACTATCTACTAAGATTATACAACCTAGAGGCCCAAGCAAAATCCAAGTTATCCAAGAGGACATCCTACATGATCCAAGATTCAAAGCAGAACATAGTCTATAGCTGTCTTTGGTATATATCATGCAGCCCTAGAATGACTGGACATGTGAAATTATTCTACACAACTCCTATTGTGACATTTTCTGCCTAGCCTGGGTTCAGAAGTGCTACCTGGCATGACCTGGAGGCAGGTCAAAATATTACTAATTCCTTCATATTATCAAATAAATTAAAAATAGGGATGGACTGGCTCACAGAATCAAGAGATTCAGCCAAATGTTCAAAGTAGCACCAATGAATTACAATGAGTATAAGTAAAAGCTAACACTCAAAACCAATAGATAAAGGAATACATTACTATAATGATCAAAAAAGTTAAGGCACCAGGCTGGAGAGATGGCTCAGAAGTTACCAAGATTCAATTCCCAGCACCCACATGGTGGCTAACAACTGTCCCTAATTCCAGTTTCAGAGGATTTGGCATCCTCTTCTGGCCTCTGTGGGCACTGCCCAACACAGATGTACACTCATACACATAAAATAAAAATAAAGTTTTTAAAATAAGGTTCTTTTAAAGTTAAGATACCAACCAAGGAATTATAATCAGGATCCCAAGAATGATGAAAACCCAGTTCATCAATTAAGTTTTTTAAATGTAGGCAAGTAGTTCAGGAGTCTGATACTAGAGTCTAACTATATAGAGTCTATTTCTTGTAAGAAATAGATCTTGGGGGCTGGAGAAATGGCTTAGTGGTTAAGAGCAGCGACTGCTCTTGCAGAGGACTTGGGTTCGATTAGCAGCACCCACATGGAGGCTAAGAACCATCTTTAACTCCAGTTCCAGGGGAATCCGACACCCTCTCTGACCTCCGCAGCATGCACGATACAGGTGCACCTACCTAAATGCAGACAGTACACTCATACACACAAAAATAAAAAATAAAAAATAAATAGATCTTGGACTAGAAAATAATTGCTGTCCATAAAGGACATGCCCTGAGCAACGGCTGAAATGTAAATGGGGTCTGTGGATGCATACCAGTGTATCTCAGTGCTAATGTTCTGGTTTTAATGGTTGTTTTGTGGTTAGATGTCAGTGTTCTCAAGATATACTAAAGGAATTAGAAGTAATAAGACAGCCTGTCTGCAATTTAGTATCAAATAGTTCCAAAAATAGCTGTAAAACTGATAGATAATTACCAGCCAAACAAGGTAAAATGTAAAAAAGTAGGAAATCTACTGGAGGAGAACCTACTACTATTGCTCTGCCAAATGGAGACAACATGAAACTGACTCCTAATGACTTAATGTCACATACCCATTCTCAACTCTTAGCTGAGAAACTTCTTTGTGCAGCAGACAGCCATTAACACGGAGACCCACAACTGGTCAATGTACAGAGAAAAGGAGATTGCAGGGTGCTAAATAGCACACCTACCTCACATGCCTCAACCCCAAAGCTCAGGGAGCATAGAGGAAGAAGGGAATCAAGAGTCTAACATCCAGAGGCACTAGATGACCACAATGAAATAGTGTTGCCCAGACACAACAGGCCAGTTACATATTTGAACTTACAATAGTTGTGACAATATGCACAAAATCTGCTCAAGCTCAAGCCATATAAAATTCCAGTATGAATGGGGAAGAAGGCACCAAGTCCTATCTCTAGTTGAGGAGGTACTGGCAACTGACAGTTTCTGGGAGAGGCAGAGGCAGTTTTCTTTAATGGTGTGACTCCTGTCAGGTAAACTCCAGGGGATGACCCTCACACCCAAAGGTATATGGGGATACAAATTGGACTCAAGGAGTGAAAAGAAGAGAAGAGGGAGAGGGAGAGGGGGAGGGGGAGAGGAGGGGGAGGAGAGGAGAGGAGAGGAGAGAAAAGAGGGCATAAAGTTGGGTGGATAGGCAGGTAGAAGTGGATGTGGGAGGAGACACAGGAGGCAGGGTGAATATAATCAAAACATATTGTATGAAATTCTCAAAGAATTCATAAATAATATTATTTAAGGGCTGAAGAGAATGCTCAGCAATTAAGAACTCTTGCTGCTCTTCTAGAGGAGACAAGTTCAGTTCCCAACACTCAAGTAAGGTAGCTCACAACCATTTCCACTTCAGTTCCAAGGGATCTGATATCCTCTCTGGTCTCCATGGGCACCTGCACATATGTGGCGCGCGTGTTCGCATGCGCGCACACACACACACCCTTAACTTTTAAAAGAATCTTGCCTTTATTGCTAGAGAATTCAAATGAAGGCAATAATATACACATTCTACGTTATCTGCATATAACTTTTTTTTTTTTGGTCTTTTTGAGACCTGTAGCCCCAGCTGGAACTCACTATGTAGATCGGGCTGGTCTTGAACTTGCAGAGATCTGCCTGCCTCTGCCTCCCGAGTGCAGGGACTAAAGGTGTGTGCCACCACATATAACTCTTTATATAACAAAAAATAATGTTTTTTAGACCAGGTGTGGTGGTACATGCCTTTAATCCCAGCACTCGGGAGGCAGAGGCAGGTGGATCTCTGTGAGTTCAAGGACACCCTGGTCTACATAGCGAGCTCCAGGCCAGCCAGCTGGGACTAAAGGGAGACCCTGTATCAAAAAAAAAGTTTTTTTTTCTTAGCCCTATTTAAAATAGAAAAAAATTAACATTACTGAAACATAGTCAATCCCTACGAGAAAAAAAAACTCACAAATTTAGTCAATAGCTAAATTTATCAAATGAATTCTGGCATTGCTATCATAACCTGTGGTCTCTAAGCCACATTACAGAGATGCTGAAAAAAGACAGCCTCTTTGCATTCCCTTTAAGGCCAAAAACTGACCCAAACTACTGAGAACTTCTTTCTGATTTCTATCAGAACTGCTCTGGAGCAGGGGCTTTACTCATTCTCTCTTTTTGTTTAATTTTATGTGTTTAAGTATATTTCCTGTATGTGTGTAAATGCACCCATGTTGTACAAGGCCCATGGAAGTCAGAAGAGAGTAACAGATCCCCTGGAACTGGAGTTATGTTTGGTTGTTAGCCGCCATGTGGGTGCTGGGAATTGAACCCAGGTCCTCTGCAAGAGCGGTCACTGCTCTTAACTGCTGATCCATCTCTCCACCCCTAAGGCTTTACTCATTCTTTATTGAAGCAGCATGTCTAGCATGAAAGTCAGTAAAGGGGCTGGAGAGATGGCTTAGTGGTTAAGAGCACCGACCGCTCTTGCAGAAGACCCAGGTTCGATTCCCAGGACCCACATGGTGGCTAGGAACCATCTTTAAGCCAAGTGTGGTGGCGCATGCCTTTAAACCCAGCACTTGGGAGGCAGAGGCAGGCAGATCTCTGTGAGTTTAAGGCCAGCCTGGTGTACAGAGTGAGTTTCAGGCCAGCTGGGGCTATAGGGAGACCCTGTCTCAAACAATGAAATGAAATAAAAAATATATTTAAAAAAAAAGAAAGTCAGTAAATTTCAGACCTTTATCAGAGAATCTGGCCCTTTCTGATCTTTAGACCTAGACCAATACATATACCACAACAATAAGCAGGTATCATAAATTTATCTCACTGCTTTCAATGAGATAAAAATGCAATGTTTGAGTGATTTGGTACTTTGATATGTAAAACATAACATGTACATGTTCATACTCTACCTTGTGTGGAGGGCAAGGAAGAGTCGTGAGAGATTAAGGTTATATGGCCAGGTCACAAGAGAAGCACGTGGCTCAGTGAGTTTATTTACATTACAAACAAGTTTAAGATAAGAAAAGTCATACCTACCATAACCTAATAAAAGATGTTTCGAGTTTCGGTAGTAGCAATACTTCAATTTCCAAAATAAATTAATTTCATTTAAAATAGTTTTGGAAAAATTATTGCTTTGCCAAAATTTCTGGAGTTGCTTTTGTAACTTCTAATCTGAAATGTTTTTTGAGAATTTTTATAAAATGACTGGAAACCTCCAGGATAGTTTTCTATTTCTACCAAACCTTTACTATAGGAGAAACCAACAGAAATCCTTAAAAGGTATGGTGGCATACTCATGAAGCAGAGCCAGGAAGATCTCTGTAAATTTGAGGCCAGCCTGGTTAACATAGCAAATTCCATGCTACACAGTGAGACCTTGTTAGGACAGAGGGAGAGAGGAAAGGAGGGAGGAAAGGAAGGAGGAAAAGAAGACAGATTTTAAAAGTGATGTTGCCAGGGCTGGGGAGATAGCTCAGCAGTTAACGACACTGGCAGCTCTTGCAGAGGACCCGGGTTCCATTCCCAGCACCCACAAGGCAGCTAATAACCACCAGTTCTAGGGGATCTGATACCCTAGAACTGACCTGATCTACACAGGCATTGTACAACACATACATGCATGTGTTAGGTACACTAACATACATGCAGGCAATACACTCAAACACATAAAATAAAAAATAAAGAATTTTTTTATGTGATGTTGCGCCGGGCATGGTGGCGCACACCTTTAACCCTACCACTTAGGAGGCAGAGGCAGGCAGATCTTTGTGAGGTAAAGGTCAGCCTGGTCTACAAAGTGAGTTCCAGGATAGCTAGGGCTAGAGGGAGACCCTATCTTGAAAAAGCAAAAAAAAAAGTAATGTTGCAGGGCTGAAGAGATGGCTCAGCATTTAAAAGCACTGGCTCATGCAGAGGACCTAGATTCAATTCCCAGCACCCACATGGCAGCTAACAACCAACTATAATTCCAGTTCCAGAGGAATCTGACACCTTCTTCAGACTCCTCAGGCACTGCACGACACAGGTGCACTTACACACATGCAAGCAATACACTCATGCACATAATATAAAATAGTAAAAATATATACATTTAAAAGAGTGATGTTGCGACAGATGTGGTTGCACATGCCTTTAATCCCAGCACTTGGGAGGCAGAGGTAGGCAGATCTCTGTGAGTTCAAGGCCAGCCTGGTCTACATAGTTCCAGGACAGCTGGGGCGACAGAGAGACCCTGTCTCAAAAAGACCAAAAAAAAAAAAAAAAAAAAAGAAGCGATGTTGCTTGGGCTAAGCAAATGGCTTAATTAGTTAAGTGCTTCTCATGTAAGCGTGAGGACCTCAGTTCAATATCCCAAACTAGCATCCATGAGGAGGAAGAAGGCGTTAGGATCAGGTCCCTGGGGCTCTCTGGCCAGACAA
>VZQC01014315.1:292204-328223 GCA_009823505.1 Rhizomys pruinosus | reverse complement strand
TTTTTTGTATTGTTTTCTTTGTTTCTATTTCATTGATTTCTGCTCTGATTTTTGTTATTTCTTCCTGTCTGTTGCGTTTAGGGTTCATCTGTTGTTGCCTCTCAAGTGCTTTTAGCTGTAGTGTTAGATCATTCACTTGTGCTCTTTCTGTTTTTCTAATGTAGGCACCCAGGGCTATAAATTTCCCTCTTAGGACTGCTTTTAAGGTATCCCATAGGTTTTGTTGTGTTGTATTGTCATTGTCATTCAGTTCCAGGAATGTTTTTATTTCTTTCTTTATCTCTTCCTTGACCCATTCATTATTCAAGAGTGTGTTGTTTAGTCTCCATGTGTTCTTGTAGGCAGGAGGGCTTGTCCTGGTGTTGATGTTGAGCTTCATTGCACTGTGGTCTGACAGGATGCATGAAATTATTTCAATCTTTTTGTATTTGTAGAGGTTTCTTCTGTGTCCCAGGATGTGGTCGATTTTGGAGAATGTTCCGTGGGGTGCTGAGTAGAAAGTGTATTCTCTGGTATTAGGATGGAATGTTCGGTAGAGGTCTATGAGGTCCATTTGGTGTATCATATCGTTCAGTTCAGATGTCTCTCTGTTTATTTTTTGTCCTGTTGACCTATCCAAAGGACTCAGTGGGGTGTTGAAATCTCCCACTATGAGTGTGCTGGGGTTAGTCTGTGACTTGTGGTCCTGGAGAATTATCTTTATAAAGTTTGGTGCACCAGAATTTGGGGCATATATATTTTCTGCCTTTTTATGCCGAAAAGGCAAACTGAACCACTTTGGCCTCATCACTTGTTGCAGCTCACTAACAGTAAAAGACAGCTTTCAGGAACAAAGGAGAGTTATTGCCCAGGCAAGGTCACAGGAACAGCTGGACTCCAGTGGCTCTCTACAGGAGCTCACACCAACATTATAGATGCTTCTCATCTCTTTAAATAAAAATTTTAATATAATACATTTACATATTTATAAAATACTATGTATTAAACATTAAAAACACTATTAAAATAATGTTTGTAGATTAACAGAGGGAAAAAAAGAACACTGAAAATCTAACACTTAAAAATTTTCCCCGTGCTGGGCGTGATGGCACACACCTTTAATCCAAGCACTTGGGAGGCAGAGGCAGGCACATCTCTGTGAGTTCAAGGCCAGCCTGGTCTATACTGAGTTCCAGGCCAGCTGGGACTACAAGGAGACCTTGTTTCAAAAAGACAAAAAGATCCCTTTTCTAAAGCCTAGGGAACAATCTGCGGAAAAGGGGGCATGGTAGAATGTAAGGGCTGCGATTGGGGTGAACTAAAAAACTACAGAAACAAAGACTGGACTCTTATTTGATCAACATGATAGTACATATAAGCTCCCCCAGCCGGACAATGGGGGCCTCGGGTTGTATAGGTTTGGGCATAGCCACTTGCAAATTGGTTTTACATGAAGGATGCCTGTATTCATTACTTATGACCTATTATTAAAAAATTAAAAATATATATAAATAAAAGACAAAAAGAAAAGGTTCCCTTTTGTGGTTTAATGGCTGGAGAGATGGCTCCATGGTTAAGAGCACTAGCTGCTCTTGCAGAGGACCCAGGTTCAGTTCCCAGCACTCACATGGCAGCTAACAACCATCTGTAACTCCAGGTCCAGGGGATTCGACACCCTCTTCTGACCTCCATGAGCACTGCACAACATGGGTGAACTTACATGCATGCAGGCGATACACTCATACAAATAAAAAATAATAAATAGGGGATGAAGAGATGGCTCAGCAGTTAAGAGCACCAACTGCTCTACCAGAGGACCCAGGTATGATTCCCAGCACCCATGTGGCAGCTAAGAACGATCTTTAAGCCAGGCGTGGTGGCACACACCTTTAATCCTAGCACTCGGGAGGCAGAGGCAGTCCGATCTCTGTGAATTCAAGGCCAGCCTCATCTACAGAGTGAATTCCAGGCCAGCTGGGACTATAGGAAGACCCTGTCTTAAAAAAAATAATAATAATTAATAACTACTTTAAAAAAAACTTTCCCTTTTCTTATAGGGCTGGAGAGATGGTTGTCCTGAAGCCCCAGCTGGCCTGGAACTTACTATGTAGACCAGGCTGACCTTGAACTCACAGAGATCTGCCTCCCTCTGCCTCCCAAGTGCTGGGATTAAAGGTGTGTGCCACCGTGCCCAGCTCACTGGCTGCTCTTGCCAAGGACCTGGGTTCAATTCCCAGCACCTACATGGCTAACAACCATACATAACTCCAGTTCTAAGGGATCCAAAGCCCTCTTCTGACTTCCACAGGCACTGCACACAGGTGCACTTACACACATGCAGGCAATACACTCATACACACAAAATAAAAATAATAAATTCTAAAAATTAAAAAGACACTTTCTCTTTTCTTAAAAAAATATGTAAGAAGCATGCATGATGGCACATGCCTTTAATCCCAGCACTGAGGAGGCAGAGGCAGGTGACATTGAGGCTAGCCTGGCTTACATAGTGAATTCCAAGATAGCTGGAGCTACTGGGAAATCCTGTCTCAAAACAAAGTAAAACCCAAAAAAATACACAGGGATATATATGTGAGTGTGATGTACTGAAAATATCTTGGCAAGGGTGCTGGAGAGATGGCTCAGTGGGTAAAAGCACTGGCTGCTCTAATAGAGAACCGGATTTTATTCCTAGCACCCACATGGCAATTAGCAACCACCTGTAACTTCAGTTCCAGCATATCCAATGCCCTCTGCTGGCCTTCAAGGGAATTGCATGCATGTGGTACACTTACATACCTTCAGGTGAAACATTCATAAGCATAAAATACAAATAAATAAAAAAAATTTTAATTTTATTATTTTAATTTTATTTTTTATGTGTATGAATGTACTGTCTGCATGTAGGTCTGTGCACCTGTGTCATGCAATGCCATGGAGGTCAGAAGAGGGTGTCGGATTCCCCTGGAACTGGAGTTAAAGACTGTTCTCAGCCGCCATGTGGGTGGCTGGGAATCGAACCCAGGTCCTCTGCAAGAGCAGTCGGCGCTCTTAACCACTAGGCCATCTCTCCAGACCCTATTATTTTTTTATGTGTATGAATGTACTGTCTGCATGTAGGTTGGTGCACCCGTGTCGTGCAATGCTGCGGAAATCAGAAGAGGGTGTAGGATTCCCCTAGAACTGGAGTCAAAGATGGTTCTTAGCCACCATGTGGGTGCTGGGAATCGAATCTGGGTCCTCTGCAAGAGCAGTAGGTGCTCTTAACCGCTGGGCCATCTCTCCAGCCCCATAAATAAATTTTTTTTAAGAAGAAAAGGTTGGGCTAGAGAGATGGCTCAGTGGGTAAGAACACTAGCTGTTCTTGCAGAAGACCTGGGTTCAAATGCCAGCACCCACATGGCAGCTAACAACCATCTGTAACTCCAGTTCCAAGGGATCCAATGCCCTCTTCTGACCTCTGAGGGCACTGCACAACAGTGGTTCACATACTTACATGCAGGCAATATACTTATACACATAAGAATTTATATATATAAACACACACACACAGACAGAAGTAAAGGTCTTGACAGTACTGAAACTGAAAAAAACACTATTATTCTATGGCCAGGTGTGGTGGTGCATGCCTCTGATCCCAGCACTTAGAGACAAAGCAAGGCAGATCTCTGTGAGATCAAGGCCAGCCTGGTCTACATAGTGAATTCCAGGTCTGCTAGAGCCATAGGGAGAACCTGTCTTAACTCCCTCCCCCCACAAACGTTATTGTAGGGACTCAACTGGGGCATAGAGTGAGCAGTAGAAAACAGAGGAATAGGGGCTGGAGAGATGGCCTAGCGGCTAAGAGCGCCGACCACTCTTACAGAGGAACCGGGTTCGATCCCCAGCATCCACATGGCGGCCGAGAGCCATCTGAAACTCCAATATCAGGAGAACTCCAGTTCCAGGGGAATCCGACCTTCTGACCTCTGCGGCATTGCACGACACGGGTGCACAGACCTGCATGCAGACAGTACACTGATACACATACAGAAATAAATTTAAAAAAAAAATGAAAACAGAGGAATATAACTGTTCTTGTTTGAAAGCTTCTAAATGTAATTTTGAGTTACTTTGTGACCTATATTTTGTGGTGTGTATAATTTGTACACTGACTGGACATGGCTTCAAGTGAATACAAACACTTAGCAGGTGGTAAGATCATTTTCAGGCAAATAAAATAATGGACTGCATGAAAAACAAATAGCCTTTTATTATCAAAGATAAACTAGGAATAACTATCATTTTGGTAAAGAACCCAGACCAATAAAAATGAGAGCTATCGCCAGGGTAGTGGCACATGCCTTTAATCCTAGCACTTGGGAGGCAGAGGCAGGCAGATCTTTGTGAGTTCAAGGCCAGCCTGGTCTACAGAGTGAGTTCCAGGACAGCTGGGGCTAGGGGGAGACCCTGTCTCGAAAAGACCAAAAAAAAAAAAAGAGCTATCTGTGATGGACTTAGCTCATGGTAATGACAGGGTTTAGGACACACTAAAATGCAGCATCTTGGCAAATTAACTGTTCTAAGTCAAAGGAATCTCAGAAATGGTAAGTGTATGAAGACTAATCTGAAATTCTCTGAAGAAAATCCTAACACTGTCAGGTAAGAAGCCTTCCCTGGCTGAAGGGATGGCTCGGCAGTTACAAGCACACATTGCTTTTTGACAGATGACCCACGTCTGGCTCCCCACACCCATGTCTGGCATATCACAACTGCCTGTAACTCTAGGCAGGAGACCCAATGCCTTTTTCTGCATTCTGCAGACCCCAGAATGCATGTGGCAGGCACTCACAGAGATACACATACATGTAAATAAGTAACATCTTGGAGAAGAAAGAAGTGTCTCTTCATGTACCCTGAGGAAAGAACATCTTTATTTCTAGAGACAGAGGGACACAGAAAAATCTAAGAAATGGGCCTTGCCAAGTTTCCCGTGCTTAGTGCTCTCGGCTCACACCCCCTCTGTTCTGTCACACTTTCCCCTAACTTTCTGCTCTTTATGGAACCTAATGAAACAACACTGAGGCTTAACAATTCCTTCACTTTACAAAGCCTCATATGTCACCCAAAACTCACATTAAATAAATGTGTATTTTTTTTTATTATTAATCTATTTTCTGTTACAAGATGAATGCCCCCATCAGAGACCTGGGATGAGAAGAAGCTAATACATCCTTTCTCTCATAGAAAAATAAAATAAAGTTTAACTTCAACTTATGAGAACTTTCACATTCTTAGATGTGAAAAGTCTTTCCTGATTATCATTCCAACTGTTTATGAAAGCTTCTGAGGTGGTCAAGATGGCTCATCAGGTAAAGATGCTTGCCACTAAGCCTGATGACCTGAGTTTGATCCCTGGGACTCAAAAATGAAAACTAACTCCAGCAAGTTGTCCTCTAACCTCCATGAATACCACATCCATGTGCTGCACAAGTACAATAAATAAATTAATAAACATTAAATATTAAGTTTCTTAATAACTACACTGTCATTTCCTTAAAAACAAACCAGAAAGATGGCTCAGCAGTTAAGAGCACTGGCTACTCTTGAAGAGGACCCAGTTTCAATTCCCAGCACCCACATGGTGGTTAACGACTCTCTATAACTCCAGTTCCAGGAGATCTGATGCCCTCTTCTGACCTCTGAGGGCATTCTACAACATGGGTGCACTTATATACATCCAGGGAATACACTCATACACATAAAATTTTTTAAAAAGCAGTGGTGCATGCCTTTAATCCCAGTACTCTGGAAGCAGAGGCAGTAAGATCTCTGTGAATTCAAGGCCAACCTGCTCTACACAACGAGTTCCAGGCCAGCTAAGGCTATAGGGAGACCCTGACTCAAAAAGACCAAAACAGAAAAATAAATACACAAGACCAATAAAGGTAATCATAGAGGTAAACATAGACAACAGAAACATATTTTCTTTTTCTCCTTCATGATTAAAAGAAAATGGCAGGCTGGAGAGATGGCCTAGTAGTTAAGAGCGCCGACTGCTCTTGCGGAGGACCCGGGTTCAATCTTGAGGACCCGGGTTCGATCTCCAGCACCCACATGGCAGCTAAGAACCATCTTTAACTCCAGTTCCACGGGAATCCGACACCCTCTTCTGACCTCCGCGGCATTGCACAACATGGGTGCACCAACCTACATGCAGACAGTACATTCATACACATAAAAATAAATAAAAATTAAATAAATTAAAAAAAGAAAATGGCATAGCATAACCCCATGCATGGCCAGGTACAGTGGCACACATCTCTTTTTTATTTATTTTTATTTATTTATTCATGTGTATGAATGTAGTGTCTGCGTGTAGGCTTGTACACCCGCGTCATGCAATGCTGTGGAGGTCAGAAGAGGGCGTCGGATTCCCCTGGAACTGGAGTTCTCCTGGAATTGGAGTTACAGACGGTTATCAGCCACCATGTGGGTGCTGGGGATCAAACCCAGGTCCTCTGCAAGAGCTGTCGGCGCTCTTAACCGCTAGGCCATCTCTCCAGCCCCCAGTGGCATACATCTGTAATCTCAGCACTCCTGTAGCAAATTGGGAGGCAGAGACAGGAGAATTTCCCAGGAACTCCTGGGCCAGCTAGCCTGGAATACCCAATGTAAACTGCAGGACCCCCTCAACAAGGTGAAAGCAAGAGCCAACTCAGGAAAACTGCCCTCTGACCTCCACCACACACATCATGCATAAACACAATAATAATAAACAAATAAGTTTAAAAAAGAAAAGCTGTCTTGCTGATCACAGGCACTTGCCAACCCTGGCAGCGCATGGTGGCACACACCATTAATCCAGCACTGGGCAGGAGAAGCAGGCTGATCTTGATGAATTCCAGGCCAGCTGGGGCTATAGGGAGACACTGTCTCCAAAACCCACCCCCTCCCCACAAAGAAAATTAAAAAGGCTAAAAGGAGCTCAACAATGGCTGCTCATAAGTGGACAAAGGCTTAAGAGAAAGCTCTGTCACCACAGTAGACTCTCCCCCACTAAGATGGACCTGCACATGTGCAGAAATATCCACGAACAATCCTCTAGGATCTGACTTGCTACACTCAAGTCACAATCTCACAGTTCTACTGCAATCAAACTAAATGCTGGGTCTACTGTTGCAGCTACTCCTTGGCTGGGAAGTAGGATAGGTAGTGCTGCTTTAAAAAGTCCAGCACTGCTCAATTTCACTCTCCTGATGTCCAGCAAGACCAGAAAGACTGACTTGGCCAAAAAGAGTTTTGGATGCACATATAATGAGGCAAACTGTGCCTCAAAGTAAACTTTCAGGAAAAATCTATTTACTATTTTTTTTTGTTGCCTTTTTGAGACAGGGTCTCCCTTTAACCCCAGCTAGCCTGAAACTGACCATGTAGATCAGGCTGGGCTCAATCTCACAGAGATACACACCTGCCTCTCCCTCCAGCATGCTGGGATTAAAGGCTTGCACCACCACTCTAGCTATTTACCATTTTCTTACGGATTGGCAGCACTACTAGGTTGTCTGGAAACTTCAGTGGGCTTTCCAACGTTTCAGTGAGGAATGGACTACTGGATCAGTCCAGAACTAGATGTGGTCATCTCTTATCCCTGTAACAACTCTATCATGTCGGGGAAAAGTGCAAAGGAAAGGGCCGACAGGATGCTCAGTAGGTAAGGATACTTACCACCAAGCCTGATGGCCTGAGTTCAGTTCCCAGGACCCATATGTTAAAAGGAGAAAACCAATTCTCACAAGTTGTCTTTCTTCTAAACTCCACATGCATGCCATGTGTGTCTGCGCAAATAAAATATAATTTAAAAGGGCTGGGGGGGAGTGTTTGTTTGTTTGTTTTTGAGATAGTCTCCCTATACCCCAGCTGGCCTGTACCTCAATATGTAGACTAAGCTGGCCTTGATCTCACAGGGAGATCTGCCTGCTGCTGCCTCCCAAATACTGGAATTAAAGGCATGGGCCACCACACCCGGCTCAATTTAAAAGTTCTTAAATGTGTGGCAAAGACCACAGGTCACAGGTATGAACGCAAGTGAAGCCTTCAGTTTCAGAGCTCAGATCCATCCTGTTGCGAAATACAAGAGAGAAGCACACAGACCTTAGGGAACTCCTGTGGATATGACCATCACCCAGGGTATCTTAAAACTTGCTATGCAGGCCAGGCTAGCTAGCCTCAGACCTGAAATCTTCATTCCTAAGTGCTAGAATCACAGGCATGAGCCACCACAACCAGCTTATGTAAAGCCATTTTGTCCAACTGAGGACAAAGTAACTTCTGAGCACATTTAAGGAAGGCTAAGGTATGCTATAATGTTTCTGAGGTTGTGCATGTTCAATGCATATCCTGTTTTAATTAAGACAGTGGCTCAACTGATCTCATGCTCCTCCTGCCTCAGCCTCCTGAACGCTGGGTGGTATGCACCACCATACTCAGCTTATTAAATTCATTTTTCCTCAAATTATTGTCAACTTAGAATGAGTTTATCACGATGTAATGCAACCATTAAGTCAGGAGGCATTTTTATTAACAAAACAAAGATAACAATCTCAAGCCTTGTAGTATTCCACGGGATTAAAAATAATTACAATGATTTATTTTTAAATGATTCCCCTGATTAAACATCATTCTGAAAACAAGCAGGTACTTGCAAAAATAAAATTAGTTAATTTTACATTAAAGGAGATAAACACAATCATTACAACCTGTGAAAAAGATGTCTAAAACCTAAGTAGCTGAATGTATCCTGCATCCAATCAAGAAGAGGAAAAAAAAAAAAACACAAAATCTCAAAGAAACAGGAAATATTAAACTCAAACAGAAAGCACACTTACAGAGCAATGAAAAGGAAGACAGCTGCTGGTCTTTAAGTCATTCTAGACTTTGCTGAAGTAATGGTCCTAGGAACAACTGTGCTGAATAAAAAAAATATTATCCTAAAATAAAAAAATCAGCACATAAGCTTCTGAGAAAGTTAATGAAATTGCTACCTTTGGCCATTTGGGATTGAGGAGCCGGGCTTTGATTGCATCATCCAGGGCCTTGTCATACTGCTGGAGCTTCATGTAAGCTGCAGATCTGTTGCTGTATAAGATGCAGTTCTGAGGGTCAACGGCCAGGGCTTCATTATACAAAACAATAGCTGTGTGGAAGTCTCCATCATGACAGGCCTGGTTACTCTGACGAACTTTCTCGACAAATTCAGCCTTGCTCAGTACTGGTTCATCAGGACTTCTCCGGCCAATAGTCTTAGCACCAAAGAGAGGAATCTACAAATAAAGGACTTTGTTAAAGAATGTCCAGGTTATTCAGACTGAACCTAAACAGGTCAGAGAAGTTCTTCACAGCATGCTTTATATTAGTTGATTTTTGTGCCCCCAAAGATAAGTTTTCCTTGAAACAGCAAACATAGCACCTTAAATAAACATGTATAGGAGCTGGGGAGAGGGCTCAGTGGACAACATACCTGACACGCAAGCAAGCATGAGGACTGGATTTCAGATCCCCAAAACTCAAGTAAAAGGCTAGGTAGGCATGGCGGCCACCTGTAACCTGCACATTCCTGAGGCAGAGACAGGTGACCCCCAGAGCAGACCGGCTAGTTAGAGTATTCAGAACTGAAGAGCTCCAGGCTCAGTGGGAAGCCTTGCCTCAATAAATCAAAGTGGAGAGAAATCAGGAAAGACATACAACATCAACTTTGGGCCTACACACACACACACACACACATTTGCCTACACATGCACATGTACCCACCACACACACACACAAATAGCATTAAGAAGCGTTTACATGTGCATGACACATACATTCCTATTTATACAAGTACACATTTGTTTTTTGTTTTTTGTTTTTTTTAATTTAATTTTTTTTTTATTTCTCTATGTGTATGAATGTACTGTCTGCATGCAGGTCTGTGCACCCATGTAGTGCAATGCCGCGGAGGTCAGAAGAGGGTCTCGGATTCCCCTGGAACTGGAGTTCTCCTGGAATTGGAGTTTCAGACGGTTTTCAGCCGCCATGTGGATGCTGGGGATCGAACCCGGGTCCTCTGTAAGAGCGGTCGGCGCTCTTAACCGCTAGGCCATCTCTCCAGCCCACAAGTACACATTTGTTAAATGACAGAGTGAATGAATGCAAAAGAGTACTAGCGCTTCTTCTTGGCAACTTAAGTTATACTTGGGAAAAGCTGAAATGCAAACCTATAGGCAGTGAGAGCTCACTATGATAAATGGTGTGGTGATTTGAGTGGCTATGTCCCCCATGGGCTCCAAGTACTTACACATTTTTGTCCCCAGTTGGTGACATTGTTTTGGGAGATCTTAGAAAGTGTGGCCATGCTGGAGGAAACTTGTGACTGGGAGTGGGCTTAAAGAGTTCAAAAAGCCTTGCCAATCTCTAGTCACTCTCTGCTTCCTGTGCCTGCTTGAAGATGTGAGCCTCAGCTTACTGCTCCTGCTCCAGCACCTCCTGCCACCATGCCTCCGCTCCATGACAGACTCTAATTCCCCTGGAACCATAAGTTCGAATAAGTTCTTCCTTTTATAACTTCCCTTGTCTGTGGTATTTCTATCACAGCAACAGAAAAGTGACTAATACAGTAATTGGTACCACAGAGTAGGCTGTTAGCTGTAAAGAACCTGACCATGTGGGTGTTTGGAGAAATGTGGAAGACTGGAACTTTGGGCTAGAAAAGCTGGTGACTGGTGTACGCAGAGCTTAATGGGCCATTCTAATAGGAGCCTGGAAGAAAGTAGTGCTGAGAAAAATGTATTTCCAGAGGAAAATAAGGACTAAAGCTGCAATTGGGATATTTTGGCAGAGTTTGGCTAGAGTTTGCCCACAGCTCAAATGCTTGCCTGAGGCTAAGCTGAAAAGCAAAGGACTAATTTCTTTGGTTGAGGATATTTCAAGACAGCCTAATGTATAAATGGTGGCATGGCTATTAGTGGTTAATATTATACAGATCTACAGTTAAGAAGAGCAAATGGAGCAGAAAGATATGCAGAATGTACAGTTTAGATCCAAAGAGAGCACTAGAGCCAGGTATGGTGGCACACGCCTTTAATCCTAGCACTTGGGAGGCAGAGGCAGGCAGATCTTTGTGAGTTCAAGGCCACCCTGGTCTACATAGCAAGTTCCAGGACAGCTGGAGATACAGGGTAACCCTGACTCAAAAAAAAAAAAAGACCAAAGAGAGCACTAGGAAGATTAATGTTGGAGCCAAACCATATGCTGAAGGACAGGATTCCTTTGATAAGAAGACTAAAGTGACTAAGGAGAGGCCTAGAGACTTAGAAGTAAACAATGGAAAGAGTACCTTCAGGGCAAGACCACACCCAGCTAAGTCTGCAACTTGTGAAAGGAAAATGCTTGCAAGGGTTTTCTACTCCAAGAAAACCATAGCAAAGAAAAGCCCTGAATGTGGTTAAAGCATCCCAAACTTGCAGCAAAACTTGTGTCATTCATGTAGTGCTGGCTTTAGAGGTATGAAAGATGCTAGAATAATGGGATCATCAGTTCTTCCTCCATGGTTTCAGAAAGCCACTGAGACAAGGCAGAGTGCAGCAAGGGAGTCCCTGCATAAAGAAGGCCCTGATGGCCACTGCATGAAGCTGTGAAGGTAAAGCATGGTTGGCAATGGAGACCCCAAGAAAACATTCACAATGCCATAGCTGTAAGGTATTTGCCAAAGAGGGCTGCATACAGGAAGTGGTAACAGCCTAAGAAAGAGATTATGTTGTACACAAACCTAGAAGAGCTGAGCCATCTAAGCCCTTTGGAAGTAAAGTTCCAGAAGTTGCACATGGAGCTACTGGATTTGGTGTTTATCCTGCTGGTTTTGGTCTTGTTTTGGTCCACTATTTCTTCACTATGCCTCTATTCTTCTCTTTTAGAATGGGAATCTGAGGCAGAGGCAGGCGGATCTCTGTGAGTTCCAGAGATCCAGAGGCAGAGCAAGTTCCAGGACAGCTGGGGCTACAGGGAGACCCTGTCTAAAAAAGACCCCCCCAAAAAAAGACAAGTAGAATGGGAATGTGTATTTGGTCCCACTGTATGCTAAGAGTATATAATCTATTGATTTTACAGGGGCTTATAGTTAAGCTACTGCCCTGAGTCTCAGAATAGACTTTGAACTGTAGGCTTTTTTTGGGGGGGGGGGTCTTTTTGAGAAGGGTCTCCCTTTAGTTCCAGCTGGCCTGGAGCTTGCTATGTAGACCAGGCTGGCCTTGAACTCACAGAGATCTGCCTGCCTCTGCTTCCCAAGTGCTGGGATTAAAGGCATGCACCACCACGCCCATCAAATGCAGACTTTTAAATAGGATTTAAATTGATAAAGACTGGGGACTTTTAAGGTTTGACTAAATACATTTTGCATTTTATATGGTCATGAGCCTATAGGGCCAAGGAGTAGAACACGGTGGTTTGAATAAGAATGTCTCCCATAGGCTCAAAGTATTTGGACATTTTTATCCCCAGTTGGTGGAGCTGTTTTGGGAGATCTTAGAAGTTGTGGCTATGCTGAAAGAAGCATGTCACTGGGGGAGGGCTTAGAAAGTTCAAAAAGCCTTGCCAAGCCAGGCGTGGTGGTGCATGCCTTTAATCCCAGCACTCAGGAGGCAGAGGCAGGCAGATCTATGTGAGTTCAAGGCTAGCCAGGTCTACAGAGCAAGTTCCAGACCAGTTGGGACTAAAGGGAGACCCTATCTCAAAAAGGAAAAAAAAAAAAAACCTTGCCACTTTCTAGTCACCCTCTCAGCTTCCTGTGCCTTCTTGAAGATATGAACTGCTGCTTTCTGGTCTGGCACCTCCTGCCACCATGCCTTCCTGCCTTGATGGACTCTAATTCCCCTGGAACCATAAACTCAAATAAACTCTTCCTTTTATAAGTTCCCCTGGTCATGGTGGTTCTATCATAGCAACAGAACAGTGACTAATACAAATGGTTCTACTCAAAAAATAATGAAAGGGGTTGATGATGCCCAGGACAGAAAACAAGATCAGAGAGATGGCTCAGTCAGTAAAATGCTTGCACAAGCATAAGGACCTGAGTTCACCAACTCAGCACACAAGTCAAAAAACAGGCATGGAGGAGCTGGAGAGATGGCCTGCGGTTAAGAGCTCCGACTGCTCTTGCAGAGGACCCGGGTTCGATCCCCAGCACCCACATGACGGCTGAGAACCATCTTTAACTCCAGTTCCAGTGGAATCTGATGCCCTCTTCTGACCTCCACGGCATTGCACGAAACAGGTACACAAACCTGCGTGCAGACAGTACATTCATACACATAAAAATAAATAAAATAAATTTTTTAAAAAGCAGGCATGGAGATAAGGCATGGTGATGCACACATTTAGTCCCAGCACTTGAGAGGCAGGGTCAAGTGGATCTCTGTGAGTTCAAAGCCTGCTTGGTCGACTTTTTTGAGTTCCAGGCCAGCTGGAGCTACAGAAAGACTCTGTCTCAAAAATACCAAAAATAAAAATAAAAATAAAAAATAAAAAAAGAAAGAAATTCATACACATAAGTTTGGGCTACAGAGATGGTTCAGCAGTTGGGAGCACAAGCTGCTCTTGCAGAGGACCTAGGTTCAAATCCCAGCACCCACATGGCAGCTAACAATCCATAACTCTAGTTCCAGGAAAATACATTGCCATCTTCTGACTTCTGCAGGCATTGCATGGCATGAGTGTACCTACCTATGTGGGCAATATACTCACTTAAAATAATAAATGAAATTTTTTTTTCTTTTTTTTTTCTTTTTTGGTCTTTTCAAGGATTAAAGGTGTGCGCCACCACACCCAGCTATAAACAAAATATTTTTAAAAAGGCATGATGAAGCTTACCTGCAGTGAGGCAGAAACAGATGGATGCCAGGGGATAAATAAGAGGACTTAGGGCTGGGAGTGGTGGCGCATGCCTTTAATCCTAGCACTTGGGAGGCAGAGGCAGGCGGATCTTTGTGAGTTCAAGGCCAGCCTGGTCTACAGAGTGAGTTCTAGGACAGCTGGGGCTACAGGGAGACCCTGCCTCGAAAAGACAAAAAAAAAATAAAAGACTTAGGATATGACTCCATGGGTAAGAGTGCTTGCCATTCAAGAATGAGGACTTAAGTTTGATGCCCAACACCCACATAAACACCAGCCAGCAGCAGTGCACACTGGTAACTGGAGAACTGAAGAAGTAGTGACAGGCAGATCCCTGAGACTTACTGGCCAGGCAGCCAAGCCAAAACAGCAAACCTCTGATTCAATGAGAGACCTTGGCTCAAGGCAAATAAGTGGAATGTGGCAACTGGAGCTTGGGTGTGTGTGGGCTAACATTTTAGCCAGCATGCCTTCAGAGTCGGGAGCAAAGATCATACAACCACTCTGTTTCTGCCCCATGGTTTGGGATGATGGTGTGAAGAATTGGCCCCCAGGAGCTGATGTCACACAGTGTAGGGCTGCCCATCCCAAACCTATATAAGCTGCCTGTTGCATAGAAAAAACAGATTTGCACCCTCTGACGTGGTCCCAGGATGTTACTGGAGTAACCCCACGCACATGCCCTCTTCACCCTATTTGACTGTGGGAGTGACGCCCCTGCAACTGGTGCCCGAACAGGGACACCTGAAGCAATCCAGGGAATCTGGGCATGTGAATCCCTACAATGAGGCATCTTCCTTCTTCTTCTAGGGAGCTGTAGGAATGAAACTTTGCCTGGCTTGAGGCAAGGACCTATAAAACCTGTCCTGCAGAACCTCCAAGAGTTATCTGATATCTCTGTGGGCATTCAGTTGTCTCTGTGAGTTATCTATAGCTCCAGGAGGTCCGGGATATTACAGTGTTTTCTTGCCTTGCCTATCTCTGCAACCAGAACCAGATGGCCCCTTCCCTTGAGGTATTGAGCAAAATGTCGCACCTCTAGTTTACCAGTTGCACAAAGAGGAGCTCTGCAGCCCCCTGATAGGAGCCAAGGTGGCTCCCCCTTCCCTTCTGCCTTCCCCCCACTTCCTTGCCCAGAGCACAGTAGCCTTTGGCATATAAACACACTGCTGGCATGAATAAATGAGAGAGTCTATCTCCCAGAACTTCGCCCACTGAGTCTGTGTCTCTTTTCCTTCGGATAACTTGCTCACGGTCTCCTCCCCCCTCCTTGCCAGAGCTAAGCCTAGAGACTGTCTGCCTGCAGGCAGGAGACAGCCTTGAAGCTTGCAGTCCTGTAGAACTGCCAGCCTGGTTCCAGGAGGGAAGAATATCCTGTGGATTGAAGCCACGTGTAATTAAAGGAACATCAGACATTAGAAATGACCCACAGGGAGCCTCTCCTTCAGGCCCCCTGGCTCTCTGTTATGAGTCTTTTCTTCTTCATTGTAACTATTCTCTTCCAATGTTTGGACCAGAAACAGATTAATATCCCTAAGGTATTGCAGGCTCAAATAAAAAACAATGACTCTGGCGCCACTTCTGTCACTGAGGAGGCTTTGGCCCCAGAGTCAGATTCCATACCTTTGATAGATCTTAAGGATTCTCAGGACACACACCCCCTTCCCAAAAACGTCCACTCTCTCCTCATTATACCTATACTGAACTCACAACTGCCCCTTCAGCTCCCTTAGACCCAAGCCATCTGCTGGCTCCCCAGCCTTTTGCGACTCTCTATGCTTAGCAGGATCATGCATGGGGATGCCCCCCTCAGCTTTCCACCCCCTCTTTAGAGGCTTTTCCCATAACACTGCACCTGCTCCACAGCACCCACTTATTGGTATCTTCACAATTCTAACACCATCAAGGACCACCTCCAAGCCATGTCTAGAAATGGTCTGTGCTGGATAGCTTTAGTGTCAACTTGACACACCTGGGTTGAGGGAGCCTCAATTGGGGAATTGGCTCCATTGGACTGGCCTGTGGCCACATCTGTGGAGAACTGTCTTGATTGTCGAGCAATGTGGGAGGGCCCAGCCCACTATGGGTGGTGCCACCCTGGGCATGTTGTTGTGTACCGTGTAAGGCAGGCTGGGCATGAGCCAGGGGAGCAAGCCAGTAAACAGCATTCCTCCATGGCCTGTACTTCAGCTCCTGTCTTCCAGGTTCCTACCCTGAGTTCCTGCCTTGGGCTCCCTAAGTGATGAACTGTGAACTAGGAGATGTAAGCTGAATAAACCCTTTCCTCCCCAAGTTGGTGTCGGTCAGAGTGTTTTGTCACTGCAATGGAAGAGAAACTAGAACATGGTCCATACTCTCTGTACATAGAGAGCCTGTTAGATAACTTTTCCTTGAGCTTTAATACCCCTTATGATTGGAAGCACATGGCCTGAGCTGTCTTAACACCCAGTGATTTATTAAAATGGAAGGCCTTTTTTTAATAATCAATGTGAACAGCAGAGAAAGCATAATTGCTCAGGTGGAGTACAAATTTCTAAGCAACAACTCCAGGGGGAAGGCGGGTTTGCAGCAACCCTGGAGGACCAAGCCTGCATCCCCCCTGCAGATATTTAACCAGGTGGTCTCCTGCACAATGCATGCCAAGAGACAGCTCCCTTTCTAGGGGGAGGGGTCTGCCTCACTTTTCAAACTGCTGCAAGTTTCAAACAAAAGCCAAAGGAGGATTTCACTCAGTTCCTTATCTGGGTTACTGAGACAGTAGAAGGCAAGGTCTCCCATGGGGAAGCCCTCGAGATGTTAATTAAGGAACTGGCATATGAGTACACTAATGCCGATTATAAAACAGTCATCTTGGAGGCTGGAGAGATGGTTCAGCAGTTAAGATCACTGACTGCTCTTGAAGAGGACCCGGGTTTGATTCCCAGCACCCACATGGTGACTAAGAACCATCTTTATTTTTGTTTATTTATTATTTTTTATGTGTATGAGTGTACTGTCTGCATGTAGGTTGGTCCACCTGTGTTGTGCAATGCCGTGGAGAAGAGGGTGTTGGACTCCCCTGGAACTGGAGTTAAAGATGGTTCTTAGCCACCATGTGGGTGCTGGGAATCAAACCTGGGTCCTCTGCAAGAGCAGTCAGAGCTCTTAACTGCTGAGCCATCTCTCCAGCCCTTAAAAACCATCTTTAAACCATGTGTGCTGGATAGCTTTGGCGTCAACTTGACACACCTGGGTTGAGGGAGCCTCGGTTGGGGAACTGGCTCCATTGGATTGGCCTGTGGCCACATCTGTGGTGTATTGTTTTGATTGTTGAGCAGTGACAGTATAAGAAGGCAGGCTGGGCATGAGCCAGAGAGCAAGCCAGTAGAGAGCAAGCCACTGGACAGCATTCCTCCATGGCCTGTGCTTCAGCTCCTGCCTCCAGGTTCCTGCCCTGAGTTCCTGCCTTGTGCTGAGTGATGAACTGTGAACCAGGAGATGTAAGCTGAATAAACCCTTTCCTCCCCAAGTTGGTGTCAGAGTGTTTTGTCACAGCAATGGAAAGACAAACTAGGACAGAAATTGGTACCAGACGAGTGGGGTATTGCTGTGACAGACCTGACCTTGGTGTTTTGGGGAAGGATTGTGGAGGCGTTTGGAACTTTGGGCTGGGAAGATCATTGAATGCCTAAAGATTGTTGCTGTGGAGCTTGGAGCAGTTTTGCTGAAGGAGTTGTAGAAGATGGAGGCCTGGCTTGTGAAGTTTCTAGTTTCAAAGGAGAGCAGAGATCATCAGGACTGTGTAATCTGTGGGTTCTGGTCAGCTGGGGCTGTGGAGAATCAGCTGTAAGTAACAAGAGACCAGAACCTGAAGTGAAACTTTTGTGGTACTGGGGCAATTGATGCTGGTTAGCTGGGGCTGAAAAATCAGCTGTAAGTAACAAGAGACCAGCATCACTGAGGTGAAATCTTCTGGGGAGAATATCTTCAAGGTCAGCACACAGAAGCTGTGACCCAGAAAGGGCCTGAGCCTCCATCTCGAGCCAGAAGCCGGACTTGGTAACGTGTAAGAGTCTCCTATATGGTTCCGGTGTTGAAATTTGAGGGGGTCACAGAGAGCAGCCGAGGCTTGGCACTGTGAGAGGTCAGGAAAGACCATTGGTGGAAGTGCACCTCGGTTGCTGTGAAGACCCCAGGATTGCAGGGGTCATGGAGAGAAGCTGAGGCTTTGCACCAGGAGAGGTCAGAAGAGACCATTGGTGAAGGTGCTGCCTCAGTTTCAGTAGCGACCCCAGCTTTTTGGAGATGCCGGTACCCTGGGACGACCACCAAGAGCAGCGGTAGGTGTAGAATGGAGTCGGCCTGGGCCTGCGAGATGAGTGTGCCACGGACGGCAGTGTCGGAGAGGGGGAGCTGCCGAGACCCTTTGGAGCCCAGAAGATCATGAGTGAATCCCAGGTGTCCAGCCTTGAGCTACTTGCTGGACTTAGGTTTTGTTTGAGAGTGCCTGATTCTTCCCTTTGAAATAAGACAGTACTTGTTTTGGATTTTACAGCAGCCCACAGTTAAGAGACTTTTAATAGACTGTGAACTTTTAAGTGTTTGGACATTTTAAGGACTGTGGTGCTTTTAAGGTTGTACTGTCTTGGGTTGTGTTTAATGTTAACATACTTTGGGGATAAGAACTGGAAAGGTGGTGATTTAATAGTGCTGTGTTTTGTGTGTCAAGTTGACAAGGGGTCAATTGTTCTGGATAGCTTTAGTGTCAACTTGACACACCTGGGTTGAGGGAGCCTCGGTTGGGGAACTGGCTCCATTGGATTGGACTGTGGCCACATCTGTGGTGTATTGTCTTGATTGTTGAGCAGTGACAGTATAAGGCAGGCAGGCTGGGCATGAGCCAGAGAGCAAGCCAGTAGAGAGCAAGCCAGTGGACAGCATTCCTCCATGGCCTGTGCTTCAGCTCCTGCCTCCAGGTTCCTGCCCTGAGTTCCTGCCTTGTGCTGAGTGATGAACTGTGAACCAGGAGATGTAAGCTGAATAAACCCTTTCCTCCCCAAGTTGGTGTCAGAGTGTTTTGTCACAGCAATGGAAGACAAACTAGGACACCATGTGTGGTGGTGCACGCCTTTAATCTTAGCCCTCGGGAGGCAGAGGAAGGTGGATCTCTATGAGTTCAAGGCCAACCTCATCTACAGAGTGAGTACCAGGCCAGCTGGGACTATAGGGAGACCCTGTCTCAAAAATAAATAAATAAACAAACAAACACAGTCATCTTGCCAATTCGCTCTAAATCACTTAAGGACTGGATAAAACCTACTCAAAGTGTTGCCATGAGAGCATCTCATAAGGCTTCTTTGGCCCAGGCCTTCAACTCCACCCTGTGGCCTCCAGGAGATGGTCCCAAATGTTGGGAGTGTGGCCAAATGGTTCACTTTTACAGCTTCAGCTCCACCCAGGAGCGCCAAGGGGCCCTCCACACCTTGTCCCAAATGCTAAAAGGGATTCCACTGGGCCTGAGACTGCCACTCCAAATATACTAAGGATGGTATATAAAGCTCCCCAATTAATGGAGCTTTAAACTCCACCCAGGGCAACTCCAACCCAGCAAGAAAGGGAGCCAGTACCCTGTCAATAATCTTATCTCTCCACCTCAAATCAAATGGGAATATAAGGACCATGGATCTTTTAGACAGTCCCTTGAGGACATCTATAATCCCCAAATGCAAATTTATATACGGGGAATAAGCTTTTTAATTTTTTTTTTTTTTTGGTCTTTTCAAGACAGGGTCTCCCTGTAGCCCCAGCTGTCCTGGAACTCACTCTGTAGACCAGGCTGGCCTTGAACTCACAAAGATCCACCTGCCTCTGCCTCCCAAGTGCTAGGATTAAAGGTGTCAGCCACCACGCCCAGCAGGGAATAAGCTTTTTAAATGCTAATTGGATACTACAGCTGACAGACCATCATTAGGGAAGAGGTGGTTCCAAAAGAATAGAAACTAATGAAAGAGCCTTTGGTCCAGGATATGGGAGGAAATGTGACATCTAAGACAACTACCTGGCCTATGGTTTGGAGAGACTTGGACAGGGGACAGGGGACCGTTAATCTCTTAATTATCCCTGGCCTGCCTCATAACTTGTTAGGCAGGGATTTCCTTGATGCCTTGGAGGAAATTCTAACTATAGATGATAAAGTCTCTTTCAATTGAGCAGTAGACTCCCAAGTCAGAGACTAAGGCTCCCAGTACCCCCAATTCTAAGGGCCACTATTCTGCCCTCACCTATTAAGCTAAAATAGGTGACTTCAATGCCCATCTGGGTAGAAGAGTGGCCACTCCCCTCATCTAAACTTACAGCACTGGAGTCCTTAGTTGCTAAGCAACTAAATGGGGGGGGCCCCACAGGACAACACATAAGGAGCCTTCCATTAGTCCACTGGAACACCCCTGTCTTTGTAATTCAAAAGGTTTGTATGCTCCATGACCTTCGGGCTATTAATGCTACAATGGAAAAAAGGGAACTACCCAACCTGGGCTTCTTTGGCTCTCCTTCGTACCAATGGGCAACACACTGCCATTCCTGATATTAAAGATTGCTTCTTTTGTATTTCCCTGCATGCTAAGGACAGACCTCACTTTGCATTTACTGTCCCTGGTAGGAACCACAAGCAGAAATATCAATGGAAATTCCTGCCACAGGGCATGAAAAATAGCCCCACAATTGGTCAGGTTTTTGTTGGTCAAGTTCTGAAAAGATTTTTTTAAATGCCAGGGCTAGATGTCATCTACTACATGGATGATGTTCTCCTAGCTCACTGTGACAGGGAGGTCATGGACTCCCTACTCCCACAAGCCTTACTGATCCTTGAGATGTCCCATTTAAGGATGTCCCAGGAGAAAATTCAACTCACCCTCCCTATGAGTTTCTGGGATAAATTCTGAAAACTAAGTTGATTCAGCCTCAGATTCAAATAATTAAACTCCCCAAGATGTTGCCCCTTAACCAGCTCCAAAAGGCTTTGGGAGCTACTACCCATGGCTTCATATCTCCTAGAAGGAGATTCCTCAGTTGTATGATTGCCCGAGGGGCTTTACAGAGCTCTCTTCACTCCACTGTGTAATCAAAAAGCACATATTGTTCTTCAAAGAATTGTTTATTGCAGCTCTCTTCACAATAGCAAAAAGCTGGAACCAACCCAAGTGCCCCTCAACTGACTAGTGGATAGAGAAAATGTGGTACATCTATATCTATACAATAGAGTTCTATGCAGCAGTAAAATAAGATGACTCAGGCCTTTAATCTTAGCACCCCGGAGGCAGAGGCATGTGGATCTTTGTGAGGTCAAGGCCAGCCTGTTCTACAGAGCAAGTTCCAGGATAGCTGGAGGTACAGAGAGACCCTGTCTCAAAAAGACAAAAAATAAAATAAAATTAAATAAGAAAGAAAGATGACATCAGGGCTGGAGAGATGGCTCAGCAGTTAAGAGTGCCAACTGCTCATCCAGAGGACCCGGGTTCGATTCCCAGCACCCACATGGCGGCTAAGAACTGTCTTTAATTCCAATTCCAGGGGAATCTGACATCCTCTTCTGACCACCGCGGCATTGCATGACATGGATGTACCAACCTCCATGCAGACAGTACACTCACAAAAATAATGAATAATAATTTAAAAAAAGAAAGATGACATCGTAAACTTTGCAGGTAAATGGATGGAACTAGAAGATATTATGTTAAGTGAAGTAGCACAATCCCAGAAAACAAATGATGAATGGTATCCCTCATCTGTGGATGCTAGTGCCAATTACCTAGTTATAAGTATTTCTTGTGCAGGGCTCCTTGAGCCTTTGTCCAAGTATTTGGGAGTATGCATATTGGAAAGAAAACAACAACAGAAAAGACTGCATCGAGGCTGGGCATGGTGGTGCACGCCTTTAATCCTAGCAGATTTGGGAGGCAGAGGCAGGTGGATCTTTGTGAGTTCAAGGCCAGCCTGGTCTACAGAGTGAGTTCCAGGACAGCTGGGGCTACAGGAAGACCCTGTCTTGAAAAGACAAAAAAAAAAAAAAAAAAAAAAGACTGCATCAAAGAACTGACTGAAATGGTGAACTTCTGCTCAAAGCAGCCAACTTCTGCATTGAGAATCTTAAGACTGAAAAAAAAATGAAAAACATGTTTGGCAAAATGCATGAGCTCTGGTGGTGTGGAGGGGTAGGGAGGGGATCACAGATCTAGATTTGATTTGTAATGTGTGCTGGATAGGTTTAGTGTCAACTTGACACACCTGGGTTGAGGAAGGCTCAACTGAGAAATTGGCTCCATTGGACTGGCCTGTGGCCACAACTGTGGAGTATTGTCTGGATTGTCTAGCAGTGTGGGAGGGCCCAGCCCACTATGGGTGGTGCCACCCTGGGCAGGTTGTTGTGTACTGTATAAGAGGTCGGATGGGCATGGGCCAGGAAGCAAGCCAGTGAACAGCATTCCTCCATGGCCGTGCTGCAGGCCTCCTGCCTCCCAGGGTTCCTTCCCTGGAGTTTCCTGCCTTGGGCTCCCTAAGTGACAGATCTGTGACCCAGGGAGATGTGAGGCTGAATAAACCCTTTTCCTCCCAAGTGTTGGTGGCTGGTCAGAGTCTTTTTGTCAAGCAATGGAGACAAAACTAGAAACAGAAATTGGCTACCAGGAGAGTGGGCTATTGTTGGCACAGACCTGACCTTGGCGTTTTGGGGAAGGATTGTGGAGCGTCGTTGGAACTTTGGGCTGGGAAGATCATTGAATGCCTAAAAATCATGTTGCTGTAGTAGCAATTTGGAGGAGTTTTGCTGACGCATTTGTAGAAATTGGAGGCCTGGGGCTTGTGAAGTTTCTAGTTTCAAAGGGAAGCAGAGATCATCAGGACTGTGTAATCTGTGGTTTCTGGTCAGCTGGGGCTGAAGAATCAGCTGTAATATAACAAGAGACCAGCATCACTTGTGGTGAAATCTTCTGGAAGAATTTCTTCAGGGTAAGCACACAGAAGCTGTGATCCAGAAGGGGGCCCGAGCTCCATCTGCAAGCCAAAGCAGGACTTGTAGTGGTAATAAGAGTCTCCTATATGGTTTGTCTTTTGAAATTTGAGGGGATCACAGAGAGCAGCCGAGCTTGGCCACTGTGAGAGCTCAGGAAAGACCACTGGTGGAAGTGCAACCTTGGGGTTGCAGTGAAGACCCCAGGATTGTCAGGGGTCATGTAGAGAAGCTGAGGCTTTGTACCAGGAAGAGGTCAGAAGAGACCATTGGTGAAGGATGCTTGCCTCAGTTTCATGGCGACCCCAGCTTTTTGGAGCATGCCAGGAACCATGGGACAACCACCAAGAGCAGAAGAGGTGTGAAATGGAGTTGGCTGGGCCTTGAATGAGCTAGTGTGTGCCACGGACAGCAGAGTCTGGAGAGGGGGAGCTGCCGAAACACTTTGGAGCCCAGAGTCTGTGAGTGAATCCCAGGTGTCCAGCCTTAGCTACTTTGCTGGACTTAGGTTTTGTTTGAGAGTGCCTGATTTTCCCTTTGAAATAAGACAGTAACTTGTTTTGGATTTATAGCAGCCCACAGTTAAGAGACTTTTAAAGACAAACTTTTAAGCATTTGGACATTTTAAGACTGTGGGGCTTTTAAGTTTGTACTGTCTTAGGTTGTGATTAATGTTAACATCATACTTTGGGGATAAGAACTGGAAAGGTGGTGGTTTAATAGTGATGTGTTTTGTGTGTCAAGTTGACAAGGGGTCAATTGTGCTGGATAGCTTTAGTGTCAAACTTGACACATCCTGTGTTGAGGGAGCCTCATTGGGGAATTGGCTCCATTGGATTGGCCTGTGGCCACATTTGTGGAGTATTGTCTTGATGGTCGAGCAGTGTGGGAGGCCCAACCCACAATGAGTGGTGCCACCCGTGGGCAGGTTGTTTGTACCGTATAAGAAGGCAGGCTGAGCAGAGCCAGGGAGCAAGCCAGTGAACAGCACTTCCTCCATGGCCTGTGCTTCAGCTCCTGCCTCCAGGTTCCTGCCCTGAGTTCCTGCCTTGGGCTCCCTAAGTGATGAATTGTGACCCAGGAGCATGGTAAGCTGAATAAACCCTTTCCTCCCTAAGTTGTGTCAGTCAGAGTGTTTTGTCACAGCAATGGAAGACAAACTAGGACTAATGTACATCTGTAAAAAATAAAACATAGCCAGGCATGGTGGCGCATGCCTTTAATCCTAGCACTTGGGAGGCAGAGGCAGGAGGATCTTTGTGAGTCAAGGCCAGCCTGGTCTACAGAGGGATTCCAGGACAGCTGGGGCTACAGGAAGATCCTGTCTTGAAAAGACAAAAAAAAAAAAATGAATAAAATAAAAATAAGCTGCGCGTGGTGAACACACACCGTTAATCCTAGCACTTGGGAGGCAGAGGCAGGGCCAATCTTTGCGAGTTCAAGGCAGCTTGGTTCAGAGTGAGTTCCAGGACAGCTGGGGGCTACCGAAGATGCCTTTGTCCAAGACCAAAAAGAATAAAATAAAAAGTAAATAAAACTAAAAAAAATTGTTCAAAAAAAAAAAGATGAATCAATGTGTCTGCATGAAGTGCCTTTCACTGTTAGATCTGACTTCTCTCCCACTAACTGTTAGATCTGACTCCACCTCCCACTAATAGGAATAGTTGTCACTCTAGGAGATTCTCTGGTGGGGACAATATGGACCTCTGGAATGGCTACACCCTGAATATCTTTTTTTCTTTTGGTGTTATTGACAAGCCATAGTAAGACGTCATTGGTACAATGTTCAGACAATGAAAAAAAAAAAATCCATTACTAATTATGGGGAAAAGGGTTCATTTAGTATCTTCCCACAGGGAACCTCCCCCCATCTGAATTCCAGTAAAAAATGTTCAAGGAAATGGATCAGACCACCAGCAGGGGAGCTGACCTGTCTGAATGTCCAAAAAGTATGATAACATACACATATGTGTCTGTCCCTCTGACCAGTGCCCTACCTCAAAATTTTGCTTAATGGTAAATTAAGACATATTGGTATATAAAAAGCTTCAGTATACCAGGTATGGACTACTGCCCACAGGATTGTTGGCAGGGAGGCTTTAGAAGCCCCAAAGCAAAGACTATTTGCGGATAATTTGGGGTGCACACAAGAAGTGGATAGCTGAATGTAGACATGATGTAAAATGTGAGAGACAAGAAAAATTATGCTGAGAGCCTTACACTTGAAAATGGACAGCTGACCTTCATTGGTACCAGAGTGCTATGCCAATCACCCGGAAAGAAATGATCTCCGAAGCTCTACTACAGACACTCATGACCTCATGGCTGTACTTTCACATGCCATGAAAGACAGAGTGCAATAGTGGCAGCTTAGTACATGTACACCCAGAAAAATGCCAATTGGATCTATGGCCTACTCCTGGGGGGTGGGGGAATAGGACACACAACTGATACTGCAAGCTTGGAGCCCCCTAGCGGCAGAAGAAGCCACATCAGAAAGCTATTGACATCCTTTTGTTAAAGAGCTGTGCTGCCCCGACTGAGATACCATTCAAACATTTACATTTGTGTCCATAGTATACTTGTAATGGTTAATGCTTATTTAAACATCTGTGCTCTTGCTACTTTTTTGTGTTTTATTAGAAATTAAAAGGAGACTTCTAAATGAGCCACAAGTCCATGTGAAAACAGAAGGTTGGTACAGACCCAGATTTGATTTGTCACTCAGAGAAAAAAATGGATCATCTAGCGCACTCTCCTCTCTCTCATCCCTCCCTCTCCCTCTCCCATCCTCCTTCCTGCCCCTCTCTCCTTCCCTCCCCTAATTTCCTTTCTCTCCCCTCCACAGCCCCCCTNCTGGGCAGGTTGTTGTGTACCGTATAAGAAGGCAGGCTGAGCATGAGCCAGGGGAGCAAGCCAGTGAACAGCATTCCTCCATGGCCTGTGCTTCAGCTCCTGCCTCCAGGTTCCTGCCCTGAGTTCCTGCCTTGGGCTCCCTAAGTGATGAATTGTGACCCAGGAGATGTAAGCTGAATAAACCCTTTCCTCCCCAAGTTGTGTCAGTCAGAGTGTTTTGTCACAGCAATGGAAGACAAACTAGGACATAATGTAATCTTGTATAAAAAATAAAACTAGCCAGGCATGGTGGCGCATGCCTTTAATCCTAGCACTTGGGAGGCAGAGGCAGGAGGATCTTTGTGAGTTCAAGGCCAGCCTGGTCTACAGAGTGAATTCCAGGACAGCTGGGGCTACAGGAAGATCCTGTCTTGAAAAGACAAAAAAAAAAAAATGAATAAAAATAAAAATAAGCTGCGCGTGGTGACACACACCTTTAATCCTAGCACTTGGGAGGCAGAGGCAGGCCAATCTTTGCGAGTTCAAGGCCAGCTTGGTCTACAGAGTGAGTTCCAGGACAGCTGGGGCTACAGAGAGACCTTGTCTCAAGACCAAAAAAATAAAAAATAAAAATAAATAAACTAAAAAAAATTGTTCAAAAAAAAAAAATGAATCAATGCTGCTCTGCAACGTGCCTTCACTGTTAGATCTGACTCCTCCTCCCACTAACTGTTAGATCTGACTCCACCTCCCACTAATAGGAATAGTTGTCACTCTAGGAGATTCTCTGGTGGGGACAATATGGACCTCTGGAATGGCTACACCCTGAATATCTTTTTTTCTTTTTGGTGTTATTGACAAGCCATAGTAAGACGTCATTGGTACAATGTTCAGACAATGAAAAAAAAAAAATCCATTACTAATTATGGGGAAAGGGTTCATTTGTATCTTCCCACAGATGGAACCTCCCCCCATCTGAATTCCAGTAAAAAATGTTCAAGAAATGGATCAAGACCCACCAGCAGGGGAGCTGACCTGTCTGAATGTCCAAAAAGTATGATAACATACACATATGTGTCTGTCCCTCTGGACCAGTGCCCTACCTCTAAATTTTGCTTTATGGTTAAATAAGACATATTGGTAGATAAAAGCTTCAGTACCAGGTATGGACTACCTGCCAGGAGTTGTTGGTCAGGGAGGCTTTAGAAGCCCCAAAGCAAAGACTATTTTCGTATAATTTGGGGTGCACACAAGAAGTGGATAGCTGAAGGTGACATGATGTAAATGTGAGAAAGAAAAATTATGCTGAGACCTTACACTGAAAATGGACAGCTGACCTTCATTGGTACCAGAGTGCTATGCCAATCACCGGAAAGAAATGATCTCCGAAGCTCTACTACAGACCTCATGTGCTGTACTTTCACATGCCATGAAAGACAGAGTGCAATAGTGGCAGCTTAGTACATGTACACCCAGAAAAATGCCAATTGGATCTATGGCCTACTCCTGGGGGGTGGGGGAATAGGACACACAACTGATACTGCAAGCTTGGAGCCCCCTAGCGGCAGAAGAAGCCACATCAGAAAGCTATTGACATCCTTTTGTTAAAGAGCTGTGCTGCCCCGACTGAGATACCATTCAAACATTTACATTTGTGTCCATAGTATACTTGTAATGGTTAATGCTTATTTAAACATCTGTGCTTCTTGCTACTTGTGTTTTATTAGTAGAAATAAAAGGAGACCTTCTAAATGAGCCACAAGTCCATTGAAAACAGAAGTTGGTCAGACCCAAGATTTTGATTTGTCAACTCAGAGAAAAAAATGGATCATCTAGCGCACTCTCTCTCTCTCTCCCTCCCTCTCTCCTTCCCTCCCTATTTCCCTCCTTCCCTCCAATGCCCAGGGATTCTTGCAGAAGAGGTTGGCACATCAGTTTGTAAGGGCCAAAGAAGGGAGGTGAATTGTGAGATCACAGCAAAGGCTGGACTTTTGTCATGATCTGCACTGGTGCAAACCTCTCCAACTGGACTTGAGGACCTCAGGATGCAGCTAGATTCTTTCATTCTCTGATGACCTGTATAAAATTGGACACAGATGCTTGCTAATTCACTTACTCTGTATTTGGTTTTACATGGGTATTGATTATTAGAGTCGCTTAGTGCTTTTTGTGAAATAGTCATGGCCACCTGAGCCAGCCAAAAGGTAACTGACCATCATTACTATCTTGCTCTCTGAGACTGTGGGGGCAACAACAGAAGGGGGAGATGTGGGTGGACCAGAGCTTGGGCATGTGTGGACTAACATTTCAGCCAGCATGCCTTCAGAATCACAAGTAAAAATCATGCACCTTCTCTGTTTACACCCTGTGTGTTGGGATGACACATGATGGTGTGGAGGGAGGTCTAGGATTGGCCACCCAGAGATGATGTCATGCAACGTAAGGGTTGCCATTCCCAAACCCACACAAACTGCCTGTTGCATAGAATAAATGGATTTGCACCCTCTGACGTGGTCCCCAGATGTTACTGGAGTAACCCCATCACATGCCCTCTTCAATCTGTTTGTCTACAGTATCAACCTCTAGTCTATCAGACTGATACCTCCACAGTGGAGAGACATAGAAGAAGAGACCCATTGTCTTCTTCTGGCTGTCCTATGGATAGGTACTAGGACACATGCACCCATACATTCATCTGCAATAACACACATCTCCCCACACTAAATTTTTTTTAATTAAATTTTTTAAAGTTTGCTTGTTTGTTTTGAGCCAGGTCTTCCTGTAGCCCCAGCAAGCCTGGAACTCACTATATAGACTAGGCTGGCCTTGAACTCTTAGAGACCCATCTATCTCTGCCTCTTGAGTGCTGGGATTAAAGGCATGTACCATCATGCCCCGTAAAACTAAATAACTTCTAAAAATAAAAATATCCTTAATGTGTGATTGGAGTATATTCAAAACCTCAATAATCTTGGTCTGCTTATGTAGTTAAATATGTAAGAGAAGGTTTTACAACAATCTAAACTGACAAATTCAAATGGTAGTCATGTGCTGAAAATTAAATGTCCTAGAAACATTTCAGTTATTTGTTTATATATATATATATATATATATATATATATATTTTATATAATCAGTAATACATAACAATGGGTATTAGGGCAGTCCTCACAGAAATGAGAAGCTAAGAAGAAAAGCCTTTCCCTTATCTTTGGGATCTTCAGTGTTGACTAAGAACAAAGGGGAATAGCCAACCAAAGAGAAAAGTGGCTTGCAAAGTCCAGTCCCAGGACAAGACAGCAGAATAGGCTAGATTTGGAGCCAAGAGAAAATAAAGTAACTAACAAAATATTTGCTATCCAGCCAGGCAGTGGCACATGTTTAATCCCAGCACTTGGGAGGCAAAGACAGGATATCTACATTCAAGGCCAGCCTGATCTACACAGTAAGTTCTAGACCAGCCAGGGCTACACAGTGAGACCCTGTCTCCAAAATAATTTTTTTATCTCTTTGAGACAGGGTCTCCCTGCAGTCCTAGCTGGCCTGGAGTTCATTCTGTAGACCAGGCTGGCCTTGAACTCACAGAGATCCACCCCCACTTCTACCTCCCAAGTGCAATGATTAAAGGCATACACCACCACGCCCAGTTCAAAATATTTTTTATATACTTTTGCTATTCTAAGTTCACACAACTCTCTTTTTAATAATTTACAATTTTGGTTTAAGGGATCCAAATCAAGGACACCAATTGATAACACCTAACCATCTCCTAGCTGGAAGAGGAACAACAATGCATTTAATTCAAGGTTAGTCCTTACTGCCTGGAATTGTTTTCAATGGTATAGTGAATCAATTCGCTTAATCCTTGTAATAACCCTGTCAAGTACACAAAGCTAAAACTCCCACTATATAGATGGACAATAAGGAGAGAAAAGGCCCAAAGTCCCTCTCTCTCTTATTAAACTGAAGCAGACAGAATCCAAAGCTCATCTTTTGACTGTTAGAACTGGGAGTTGCATTTTTAGGCCTGCGCCCACAGCTGAACCAGACCACACATCCCTGCAGCTAACTCTGGATAGACTTAGAAAATATTCAGCTGTATCTAAATGTCAAGGACTCTTATGTTGGAGTTATGTCATGTGTACAAACTTGTTAAATATATAAATGCATATGTCTACTGGAGAAAAAAAAAAAGACTTAGAAAATAGACTCTGCTGCCTTTAATCCTAGCACTTGGGAGGCAGAGGCAGGCGGATCTTTGTGAGTTCAAGGCCAGCCTGGTCTACAGAGCGAGTTCCAGGCAAGCTGGGGCTACAGGGAGACCCTGTCTCAAAAAGACCGAAAAAAAAAAAAAAGAAAATAGACTCTGCTGTGATTGACAGCTCTCAATTTATGGTACCCAGCTGCTCCACAACCCTTGGCCATTTACACTATGGTGAACTAAATCACAGATATGAAACTTTCTGATACCCCTAAAAGGTTCTAAAAAGCTAGTCATTTCCTTTGTTCTGGGGATTGGTCCAAGATTCCTTGGGGATATGGTTCAGAGGCTACTCCCTAAAGAGGCTCCTCTGGTCTCCCCAGCCCTCTTGTGGTAGCTCTCTTTCTCTCTCTCATTCTTTTTTATTCTTTTTTTTTTTTGGTCTTTTCGAGACAGGGTTTCCCTGTAGCCCCAGCTGTCCTGGAACTCACTCTGTAGACCAGGCTGGCCTTGAACTCACAAAGATCCGTCTGCCTCTGCCTCCCAAGTGCTAGGATTAAAGGCGTGTGCCACCACACCCAGCTTTTTATTCTTTATTTCTTTTTTTAGACAGGGTCTTCCTATAGCCCCAGCTGGCCTGGAACTCACTCTGTAGACCAGGCTGGCCTTGAACTCACAGAGATCCACCTGCCTCTGCCTCCCCACTACTAGGATTTAAAGGCATGAGCCACCACGCCCAGCACTAAAGATGATTTTTAGCTGCTGCCATGTGGGTGCTGGGAATCGAACCCCAGTCCTCTGCAAGAGCAGTCAGCCCCATCTCTCCAGCCCTTTTTTTTTTCTTTTTCTTCAAATAGAGATCCCCCTTGCCTTAGCATCCAGAATGCTGGGATTAAAGGTATGCACCACCATGCCTAGCCTCTCTCCTTTCCTTTAACAAAAAATCATGTTCATATTTCTCCATGTAGTGTATTGTTTCTGTCTAATGCTCTTCCTATCAAGACCTTAAAGCCCTCTCCTTCCATTAGACCCTATTAAAGGGAATTATGTGTCAGCTTCCTCTGGGGACTGATCACTGTTGCCTTCTTTCTCTTGTCTTTAATACTGAACACTACACATGTTACAATTCCATAATACACAACTGTCTCTAAATTTAAAGAAGCCTTGAAACACCTCTGTTGAACACAGTACATTTATATGTACTTCTTTTCTTAATTTTTATTGAGCTTTTGTACATTTCATACAACAGTTCTTAATCAAATTTAGACCCCCTCGCCCCTATCCATGCCCAAACAACACCCCCACCACACCTTATACATTCTGCCATACATGTTAAGTCCTACCTATCCAGTCAAGCATTTGTATTCAGATGTCTTTTGGTGCAAGCTTGTTCACTGGAGTCTAGTCAGCCTATGTAAAGATCTTAAGAAAGGTTTACTCTCTCTCTCAACCAGTAGCAATCAGTCTCCAACAGTTCCCAGGCTAGGGCCACCCAACCACCCATTCCATTGCTCCACTCTGGGCCCTTATCTGAGTCGGCATGGGTCTTGTGCTAGAAGTCACCATTGCCACAAGTTCACATGTACAAGCTTCCTCAAAGCCTGTTTCCCTATGTTCATGGATTCCAATATTAACGAATGGCTCAGGGACCACTTGTGGAAGAAGTTTATTTGTATCTTAAAAGCTCGTATTTGGGGGCGCTGGAGAGATGGCCTAGTGGTTGGGAGCGCCGGCTACTCTTGCAGAGGACCCGGGTTCGATCCCCAGCACCCACATGGCGGCTGAGAACCATCTTTAACTCCAGTTCCAGGGGAATCCGACGCCCTCTTCTGACTTCCATGGCATTGCACAAAGCAGGTGCACAGACCGACGTACAGACAGTACATTCATGCACATACAAAATAAATAAAATTTTTCTAAAAAGTTCATATTTGGGGGGCTGGAGAGATGGCTCAGTGGTCAAGAGCACTGACTGCGCTTGCAGAGGACCCAGGTTCCATTACCAGCACCTCATGGTGGCTAAGAACCCTCTTTAAAGCCAGGTGTGGTGGCGCACACAAGCACTCGGGAGGCAGAGGCAGGCAAGTCTTTGTGAATTCAAGGCTAGCCTGGTCTACAGAGAGAGCTTCAGGCCAGCTGGGACTAAAGGGAGACCCTGTCTCAAAAACACACACACACACAAAGTTTGTATTTGGAGCTGGGCATATTGGCACTTGCCTTTAATTCCAACACTCAGGAAGCAGAGGCAGGTGGATCTCTGTGAGTTCAAGGCTAGCCTGGTCTACACAGTGAGCAACTGGGGCTACAGGGAGACCTATCTCAAAAAAAAGTTTGTATTTGGATTTGTACCTCCATGGAAAAGAAGCTATATATGGTGGGACTTTTTAAGATTCTCTACTGCAAACATCCAGTACACTTTTGGCATCTTACCCAATAAAGCAGCATAAAGGCAATAATAAAATTATCTCTACTACAGTCCCACTCAGAAATCAGAGTTAAATCTATTAATGGAAGATTTGTATATTTTATTCTATCAACTATTATATCTATTTGCTGAATTTCAAAAACATAGTAAGATTGAGATTACAAATATAAGAAGAGCTGGGCCATGGGCTGTGTGTGGTGGTGCACACCTTTAATCCTAGCACTCTGGAGGCAGAGGCAGAGGCAGGTGGATCTTTGTGAGTTCAAGGCCAGCCTGGTCTACAGAGTGAGTTCCAGGACAGCTGGGTCTACAGGGAGACCCTGTCTCGAAAGGACCAAAAAAAAAAAAGAGAAAGAAGAGAGTAAAAGGCAGTGATAAGTGGCCACTATTTGCTTAGTGATCATACAAATCTCTTTAGTGCAATGGTTACGGAGTACAGACTCCAGAGTCAGACTCTTAATTAGAATCTAGCTGCCCAGTCTTGCGGAAGTTACCTATAACCTCTTTCTCTTTGCACTGCAAGCTCCCCATGTGTAAAATAGGAATTAAATAGTGCTTACCTCCTGCAGTTGCTGTGACAATTAGTTACTATGTAAAGTGCCAACAGTGCCTGTCACAGAGTATTACCTACAATAATCTGAAACACACTTACAGAAGAGTGCTTCCACACAAATTTTCTATAATTTGCATGGCTCCTCCAAACATCTAATTAAATTATTACTTTTCACAAAATAGATTTAGAATTATATCCAATTTCCAGGATGTTTATAAATAACTCGCATAAATTATGTAGAGATTGGGCTGGAGAGATGGCTCAGTGGTTAAGAGCTTCGGCTACTCTTACAGAGGACCTGGGTTTGATTCCCAATAACCACATGGTGGCTATCAACCATCCTAACTCAAGTTCCAAGAGATCTAACACACCCTCGTCTGACCTCCTCAGGCACTGCATGACAATGCACTTACATAGATGCAAGCTAATACACTCATACGCATAAAATTAAAATCATAAAAATAAAAAATATTTACTTCACATTTACTACACAGTGTAGTAGAATATGTCTGTAATCCCAGCATTAGGAGGTAGAGACAGAGGACTCAAGGCCAGCCTGGGCTACATAACAAGATCCTGTCTCAAAAGTAGTTAGTAAACAAATTCCGTTCCTACATAAGTGAAAACCACATGTACCAAACATAAAAGTCAAAACAAAACAGAACAATACAGAAAGAGAGAAACAACTGCAGCACTGTTTCTGAGCGCCGTCTCAGGAAATGGCTCGACTTACTCCAACATGCTTTTCCTAGTGATAAGAAACTACACATAGGGCCAAATGTCTACTGAAAGTGTCCACATTCCAAATCTTATTGTTACATGAAAATTTCTGAGAGGGGAAGAGGAACACCCAAATAAAAGTTACAATACCAACCTAAGTGCCTGGCCTCATTAAGTATATATTCTCAGTATTATGTTGCACTGACAAATCAGGAAACTATGCTCTTGGCTCTGCAGAGGACAGATCATAGGGAGAGTCCTAAAATTCAGCACAATTATCTCATCAGTACAAAAGTTAACAAAATTATAATAAAAATGTTAAATTACATATGGACCTGAATATTTCAAAGAAAGTTTCTACACTGGCCATAGTGCCTCACACCTATAACCCCAGCACATGGGAGGCTACAGTAGGGCTGCCTAAGTTCAAGGCCAGCCTGGGCTACTACATAAACACTTAAGTGAATATATTACTTTAGATGTAAAGAGAGATTGTACAAATTCATTCTACTTTTTTTTTTTTTTTTGGTCTTTTCGAGACAGGGTCTCCCTGTAGCCCCAGCTGTCCTGGAACTCACTCTGTAGATCCGCCTGCCTCTGCCTCCTGAGTGCTAGGATTAAAGGTATGCACCATCACGTCCAGTTCATTCTACTATTTCTTAAATATACCATGACTAATTGTTGATAAAAGGTTAATAATTTATCAAACTTGGGGCTGGAGAGATGGCCTAGCGGTTAAGAGCACCGACCGCTCTTACAGAGGACCCGGGTTCGATCCCCAGCATCCAGATGGCGGCCGAGAGCCGTCTGAAACTCCAATTCCAGGAGAACTCCAGTTCCAGGGGAATCTGAGACCCTCTTCTGACCTCCGCGGCATTGCACGACACGGGTGCACAGACCTGCATGCAGACAGTACATTGATACACATACAGAAATGAATAAAATTAATAAAAAAAATAATTTATCAAACTTAAGTGATATGAAAATATAAGTATTACTAGATTCGCTGTACTTTTCCACATGCTTTGAATCTTTGTGTATATACTCCATTTAAGTCACTGTTAGATTTAGCTTGTTATTCCATAGGACAGCCACAGATTAGAGGGTCAGGAAAGTCCACTCCTTTTATTACTTATTAGACATAAATGAGGTGTGTGGTCAGTTTTAACTGTCAGCTTCCTGACTTCAGATCATCTGGGAAGACTCTTGATGAGGAAGCAATCTGGGGGTTAACTTGATTGTTAATTGTGGCAGCACCATTTCCTGGGCTGGCCCTGAACTCTATGCATGGAGAAGGCTGGCTGAGTAGAGGCTCAAGCAGCAGGCACCACAGGTGCACTGGTTTCTCTCTGCTCTCTGGGGATGTGATATGACTAGCTGCTTGAGTTCCTGCTTTGACTTCCCTGAAATGATGCACTATAATGTGGAATTGGGAGCCAAATAAACCTTTTCCTCTCCTAAGCTGCACCTTTTCAGGGTATTTTTATCACAGCAACAGAAATGAAACAAGATCAGAAGGCGAGGCAAGTGAAGAGTTTACTGTCATTGATGTTTTAAGGGTTGGACTTGTTGTTTTATTTTTTTTTAATTATTTCTTTTTACGCCTCTAATAAAACATATTTCACATAGCATGAAATTCACACATTTTGGGGCTAGAGAGATGGCTCAGCGGTTAAGAGCACCGATTGCTCTTGCAGAGGACCTAGGTTCAATTCCCAGCACCCACATGGCAGCTGAGAACCATCTTAGGCTGGGTACAGTAGCGCACACCTTTAATCCCAGCACTGGGAGGCAGAGGCAGGCAGATCTCTGTGAGTTCAGGGCCAGCCTGGTCTACATAGCGAGCTCCAGTCCAGCTGGGGCTCCCTATGTAGACTAAAGGGAGACTGTGATGGTTAATCCTGTGTGTCAATTTGACTGGACTAAGGAACAAATAAGAGAAAAAGGATGTTTGGATTGGACCACCTCAACCCGGATGGCCCACCCCAAATGTGGGCGTTACCTTCTGCCAGCAGGCAGTATAAAAGGCCACAGCAGAAGGAGCTGGTCCCTTTTTTCTCCTGCGGCTTGCCTCTCTCATCTGGTGAGTTTGTCTTGCTGCTGTGATCAACCTTTCTGATCCCAGCGTGTACTGAGACCGGCAGATCTCCTGGAATCCAGTCGGACCTTCAGCACTAAATTGGGACTACTGAGACATCCAGCCTTGCAGACTGAGCAGTTCCCTGGATTCTCTCAGCCTTTCCAGTGTGGTGCAGCTACTGTTGGACTCCTTGAACTCTGTCACGTGAGCAAATCAATAAATTGTATATAGCTATATATTCGTCCTGTTACTTCTGTTTCTTTAGAGAACCCTGACTAATACAGATTTTGGTACCAGAAGTGGTTCTAGAGAAACAGAATTGAAAGGATGAATTTCTTTAG
>VZQC01014315.1:271134-282005 GCA_009823505.1 Rhizomys pruinosus | reverse complement strand
GCTACAGGGAGACCCTGTCTCGAAAAGACAAAAAAAAAAAAAAAAAGTGCACTGTTGAGCCGGGCGTGGTGGCACCTCCTTTAATCCCAGCACTTGGAAGGCAGAGGTAGGTGGTTCTCTGTGAGTTCAAGGCCAGTCTGGTCTACAGAGCAAGCTCCAGGACAGCTGGTACTAAAAGAGAGACCCTGTCTCAAAAATACCAAAAAAGGAGCTGGAGAGATTGCCTAGCGGTTAAGAGCGCCAACCGCTCTTACAGAGGACCCGGGTTCGATCCCCAGCACCCACATGACGGCCGAGAACCATCTGAAACTCCAATTCCAGAACTCCAGTTCCAGGGGAATCCGACACCCTCTTCTGACCTCTGCAGCATTGCACGACACGGGTGCACAAACTTGCATGCAGACAGTACATTCATACACATACAGAAATAAATAAAATTTTAAAAAAATTTTTTAAATACCAAAAAAAAAAAAAAAGAAAGAAAAGTGCAACTGTTGAATATACTGTACCGCAACCTAGATTTACCCGGCTTTTACCACAAAGCTACAAGATACTTCCCTTCATTGTTCCGCAAATGCTCACTGGGATTTCTTGGGTCATAGAAAAGAATGGGGAAGAATGGAGATTTGTGGGTTTTGCTTGTGGTTTTCCCTTTCTGATTTTTTTTTTGGGGGGGGCAGGAATGTCCAACAATTTTGAAGTGTTTTTGATTTTGTATTTATGGTGAATATTTTGGGCTTTGATTTGGGGGGGTTGGGAGGGGTTGGAGGGGTCCTTTTTGAGACAGTGTCTCCCTGTAGCCCCAGCTGGCCTGAAACTCCATATGCAGACCAGGCTGGCCTTGAACTCAGTGATCCACCTGCCTCAGCCTCCGAGGAGTGCTGGGATTAAAGGCATGCAACATCATACTCAGCTGCATTTTGGGCTTTGTTAAATTTTTTGTTTGTTCATTTTTGTTTTTTACAAGAGCTAATTAGCAGAAGAAAGTAAACAACATTCAATTCCTTCCCCAATCAAGGCATTATTCTAAAAGCCACTTACATTCTAACAAGCCAAATGTGGTCTCAGCACTCAGGAGACAGAGGCAGGTGGATTGACACAAACCTAAAAGAAGCCTGTTCTACAGAGCAAGTTCTATGCCAGCTGGAGTTACATAGTGAGATACTCTCTCATAGATAAACAGGGCCAGCAGAAGGCTCAGTGGGTAAAGGCACTTGCAACCAGGCATGATGACCTGAGTTTGATAACCAGAACTCATATGGGAGAAGGAAAGGGAATGGAAGTTTTTCTCTGACCTCCTCTTGTATATCCATAGACATACAAAATAAAGCAATAGTGGGCTGGAGAGATGGCTCAGCTGTTAAGAGCACTGACTACTCTTACAGAAGATCTAGGTTCACTTCCTAGCACCCACATGGTGGCTAACAACCATCTGTAACTCCAGTTCCAGGGGATCGAACAACCTCTTCTGACCCATGAAGGTACTGCTCAACACAGGTGTACTTACCCACATGCAGGCAATACACTATACACATAAAATTAAAAAAATATATATTTAAAATGAAAGCACCAGGCATGGTGGTACATGCCTTTAATCCCAGCACTCAGAAGGCAGAGGCAGGTGGATCTCTGTGAGTTCCAGGCCACCAGCCTGGTCTATAGAGTGATTTCCAGACCAGCTGGGTCTACAGTGAGACCCTGTCTCAAAAACACCAAAAATATTTTTAAAATTAAATAAAATGATAAAATAAAAATGTATTTAAATTTTTAAAAATTTAAGACATTAAAAACAAAAAGGAGAGTCTAGAAGTAAAAACTTACACATAATCAGCTGCTTTTCAATAGGGTATGAGGACATTAGTCTAGTCAATATATGGTGCTGGAAGACTAAATATTCATATGCAAAAGAATGAATCTGGCCGGGCGTGGTGGCACACGCCTTTAATCCTAGCACTTGGGAGGCAGAGGCAGGCGGATCATTGTGAGTTCAAAGCCAGCCTGGTCTACAGAGTGAGTTCTAGGACAGCTGGGGCTACAGGGAGACCCTGTCTCGAAAAGACCAAAAAAAAAAAAAAAAAAGAATGAATCTGGATCAATAATTCACACCATTCACACAAGTTAATTCAAAACGGAGAGACAACCTAAATAAAGAGCTAAAAGCAAAAATAAATCATGTTTTTACATTTTGTGTGTGTGTGTGTGTGCACACGCGTGTGCGCAGGTATCAGAGGAGCCCAGAGGAGAGCATCTGATCCCCTGGCACTGGAGTTACAGGCATCATGAGCCATCTGATGTGGATGCTGGGAACTCAGGTCCTATTTGCTGAGCCACCTGTCTCTTCAGCCCGTTACTAACTTCATGACTTGTATTTGGCAATGGTCTTACATCTGACACCACAAGCATGGACAAAGGAGAAAAAAATGACAAGCTGGGTTTCTCCATAATTAAACATTTTTTGCATCAAAGCATATTATTGCCCCCATCCATTGTGGCACACACCTTTAATTCCAGAACTTGGGGAGCTGAGATGGCAGATCTCTAAGATTGTAGCCTCATCTACATAGTGAGTTTCAAGCCAGCTGGGGCTACAGGGAGACCCTGACTCAAAAAAAAAGAATGAAGTATTCACACACAGCTACGGCATGAGTGAATCTTGTATACACTATGCTAAATGAAAAAAGTCAGTCAAAAAAGACTACATGGTATGAGATTCCATTATAGAAAAGGTCAATTAAAAAAAAAGGAAAAAAGTCAATTATATTGAATAGCTAAATTCAAAGAGGCAGAGAGTGATTGTAGGGGACTGAGGGAGAGTTTTAGTGTCAACCTGACACACCTGGGTAGAGGGAGCCTCAATTGAGGAACTGCCTCCATTGGACTGGCATGTGGCCATGTCTATGGGGTATTTTCTTGATTGCTGAGTGATGTGGGAGAGCCCAGCCCACTGTGTAGCGCCAGCCCTGGGTAGGTTATCCTGTATAAGAAAGCAGGCTGAGGGCTGGAGAGATGGCCAAGCGGTTAAGAGTGCCGACTGCTCTTGCAGAGGATCCCGGGTTCGATCCCCAGCACCCACATGGTGGCTGAGAACTGTCTTTAACTCCAGTTCCAGGGGACTCCGACACCCTCTTCTGACCTCCGTTGCATTGCACCACACAGGTGCACAAACCTACATGCAGACAGTACATTCATACACACACAAAAATAAATAAAATTAAAAACAAAAAGCAGGCTGAGCATGAGCCAGAGGAGCAAGCCAGTAAGCAGCGTCCTCCATGCCCTGTGCCTCGGCTCCTGCTCCCACATTCCTGCCCTGAGTTCCTATCTTGGGCTCCCTCAGCAAAGAACTGTGACCCACGAGATGTAAGCTAAAAAAACCCTTTCCTCCCTGTTCTAGTTTGTCTTCCACTGCTGTGACAAAACACTCTGACCGACACCAATTTGGGGAGGAAAGGGTTTATTCAGCTCACATCTCCTGGGTCACAGCTCATCACTATGGAGCCCAAGGCAGGAACTCAGGGCAGGAACCTGGAGGCAGGAGCTGAAGCACAGGCCATGGAAGAATGCTGTCCACTGGCTTGCTCCCCTAGCCCATGACCAGCCTGCCTTCTTTTTTTTTAATTTTTTTTTAAATTTTATTTCTGTATGTGTATGAACGTACTGTCTGCATGCAGGTCTGTGCACCCGTGTCGTGCAATGCCGTGGAGGTCAGAGGTGGGACTCCCCTGGAACTGGAGTTCTCCTGGAATTGGAGTTTCAGACGGTTCTCGGCCGCCATGTGGGTGCTGGGGATCGAACCCGGGTCCTCTGTAAGAGCGGTTAGCACTCTTAACCGCTAGGCCATCTCTCCAGCCCCAGCCTGCCTTCTTATATGGTACACAACAACCTGCACAAGGTGGCACCACCCATTGTGGGCTGGGCCCTCTGACACTGCTCGACAATCAAGACAATACTCCACAGATGTGGCCACAGGCCAATCCAATGGAGCCAATTCCCCAATTGAGGCTCCCTCAACCCAGGTGTGTCAAGTTGACACTAAAGCTATCCAGGACACTCCCCAAGTTGGTATTGGTCAGAGTGTTTTACCACAGCAATTAAAAGCAAAGGAAAGCCAGGCGTGGTGGCGTACACCTTTAATCCTAGCACTTGGGAGGCAGAGGCAGGTGGATCTTTGTGAGTTCAAGGCCAGCCTGGTCTACAGAGTGAGTTCCAGGACAGCTGGGGCTACAGGGAGACCCTGTCTCGAAAAGACAAAAAAAAAAGCAAAGGAAAACAAGGGGAATAAAGAATGACGCTAAGGATAAGGGATTTCACACAGTGGAACAAAATGCTTAAAGGAGCCAGGGGACATGGCTCTATGGGGCTAAGTATGCTGTGAAAACATGACAACCTGCATGTAATATCTGACTAGCATGTGTCCATAACCTTAGCACTCTGGGGGACAGGGGGATAGGCAGATCCCAGCTTGCTGGCCAGCCTGGCAAGCCAAAACAGTGAACCCCAAGTTCAGTGAGAGACCCTGTCTCAGAAATTAAGGTGGAGACCAACAGAGGACACTGACCTCTGGCCTTCATTCCCCACTCCACACATACATACTGGTACGTACACACACACACACACACACACACACACACACACACACATACACACACACAAATGCTTTAAAGGTAGATAATGGTAATAGCTGCAGAACTCTGTCAATACATTATAAACCACAAAGCTATATACACTTTAATGCTTATCTTGTCAACCTGACTGTATCCGGAATCACCTAGTAGGATGTGTCAGTGGGAGCACTTACAAGGAGCTTAAATGAGGAGGAAAGACCCACCCAGAATGCAGATGACACCATCCCATAGGCTGGGGGGACCTCAAACTGAAAAGAAGTGAGCTGAGCACCTACATTCATCTCTCTGCTCTCTGACTGAGAATGCAGAGGCCAGCTGCCTGACCCACACTCCTGCCACAATCCCTTTCCCCTGACAATGGACTGTGCCTCAAACCACAAACCTTTCCCCAAATTGCCCCTTTTCAGTGGTCATGACAAGGAGAAAAAGACCTAATACAACACTGCAGGAGTTAATTTTATGGTAGGTAAATTTTATCTCAAGTTTTAATTTTATTCAATAAATCTTTTTAAAAAGAAGGTTTAGGGGCTGGAGAGATGGCCTAGTGGTTAAGAGAGCAGACTGCTCTTGCAGAGGACCCAGGTTCGATCCCCAGCACCCACATGGCGGCTGAGAAATGTCTTTAACTCCAGTTTCAGGGGAATCCGACGCCCTCTTCTGACCTCCGTGGCATTGCACGACACGGGTGCACAAACCTACATGCAGACAGTACATTCATACACATACAAGAATAAATAAAAAAAATTTTTAAAGGTTTATTATGTGTGTGCATGGTGCACTCCTGTGAGTTCACATACAGAGGCTAGGTGTCAACTTCTGCATGTTTCTCTATTGCTCTCTACCTTCTTTTTTGAAATAGGGTCTCTTGGGACTGGAGAGATGGCTCAGCAGTTAGGAGCACTGGCTGCCCCTTCAGATGACTTGAGTTTTGATTCCCAGCACCAACATGGCAGCTAACAACCAGTTCCAGGGGATGCAATGATGCCCTTTTCAGACCTCTGCAGGGGCCACAGGACACCAGTGCCCCTATCTACCTGCAGGCAATACACTCATACAACATAAAAATAAAAATAATAAATAGAAATAAAAGAAAAAACAAATACTGTCTCTCACTGAACTTAGAGTTCACTGTTCCAGCTAGGCTGCCTGGTTAGAGAGCCCCTGTGACCCACCTTTCCCCACCCCTCCCCAGTGCTGGGGTTACCAGTTCACACCTCCCAGCCCAGCTTTGAGGGTGCTAGGCTTCCAACTCACCTCTTCATGCTTGCATAGCAAGCACTTTCCCCAATGAACCATCACCCTAGCCCTTAATGACAATTTTTAAGAAGATATATCTAGATAAGCTACAAAACAACACGTTTAGACATACCATGTTAATTTTCAATTTTTCTTCGTCAAATGCAATCAACTCCAGAAGTTGAATTGTTTAGTGAACAACTCTACTGAGGTGAAACAACTGAGTGAAATTCAACTTGATGAAAATTGTGGAAAAAAGCCTCTGAAGTATCAAACAATAGTAATATTAACACAGAAACTGCAAACAGGCTGGAGACATGGCTCAGTGTTTAAGACCACTGGCTGCTCTTTCAAAGGACCTAGGTACGGTTCCCAGCCTCCACATGGCAGCTAACAACCATCCATAACTCAATTCCACAGGACCCCACCTAAGCATTGCAGGCACAGTGGTGCACTTACATACATGCAGCCAAAACACTCATACACACAAAGTAAAAACAAATTAAAAAGAGATTGTGGTTGGTGAGATGGATGGCTCAACAGTTAAGAGCACTGCCTGCTCTTGCAGAGGTCCCAGGTTCAATTCCTAGCACCCACATGGTGGCTAACAACCACCCATAACTCGAGATCCAGGGAATCTGACACCCTCTTCTGACCTCCAAGGGCATTGCACAACATGGGTACAGATACTTGCAGGTAATACACTCATACACATAAAATAAAATTTTTTTTTTTGTCTTTTTGAGACAGGGTCTCCCTGTAGCCCCAGCTGTCCTGGAACTCACTCTGTAGACCAGGCTGGCCTTGAACTCACAAAGATCCGCCTGCCTCTGCCTCCCAAGTGTAAAATAAAATATTTTTAAAAATAACAAAACTATAGAACTGCCAATTTTCCTGAATAAATAATAATTTAGATTTGTTTGGCTGAAAAATTTTTACCTGCCTCAAAAGGAACTCCTATACAAGCTTAATGTCAAGAGAAAAATAATGCATTTTTTAATTAAGACTTCTATAATTAATTTTATTTTTTAAAATTTTACTAATTCATTTGTGGGGGGGGTGTATGTGTGTAGGCGCACAGGTGAAGAGTCAGATAACAACCCACTGGAGTCAGTTCTCTCCTCCTACCATGTGGGTTCAAGGCATGGAACTCAGGTGCTCAGACTTTAGGTTTAAGGCGTTTTTACCCACTGAGCCATCTCCCCCCACCCCCTTCAGAATTAGTTTTAACTAGCCAGGCTATACAGAATCGAATCTTTACACTAACCAACATATATTTTTGCCTTTGACTAAAACACACTGGAAATGTGACATAAATACTCAGAGAAGCTAAACTGGGAGCTGAGGGGAAAAAAATCATACAGACAGTAAAGATGATTAGAGATATTAATCTCAAGAAACTCTTGAAGTGTCTCAAAGGTTCCTAGGTTGCAAATTCCCGGCTCAGTTAGTCTTCCTACAAATATTTACTCAAGGTCTACCTTGTGCCAGGCACCATGCAGAGGAAGTACAGACAGCAAGTGTCTGCTCACAAGACACTTACTTTACAGCCTGGCAAACTCCCCTGATCACAGCTCTTTAAAAACTCAAAATCTGCTCCTCTGTCCTGGAAAGCAGGAGTTTGTGGACCTCTGTATGGGGTGTGCAGCCTCTATTTTAATACACTGTCCCGATTATTCCTATGCTTGGTTACCTTTGGGGAGTCCCACAGACCAAGTCTACTTTGCTCAGCATCCTTCATCAGTGCAGACACGCCCAAACACACACCCAGCTGACCCAAAGCATCCCAGTACCACTGGGTGATGACACCCCACCAGCCCTGCCGCCTTCCGGGTACCCAGAGCCCACCCCACCCGGGCGGCTGCACCTGAGCCTCCCAGCCGCACCCAGCTCAGGTGGGATCCGGGTTCCGCCCCGAGGGAGCGAGGTCGGAGAGGAGGAGGAGGAGGAGGCGGCGGCCGCCGCCGCCGACATTAGGCGCCAACTGCATACCTAGCCGCGCGCGTACACACGCCGCCGCGGAAGCCCAGGCGGGCGGGCGGGCAGTCTGCAGAAGGGGCCCCGCTGCCCACCGGCTCGTGCCGGAGCTCGAACCCCGACTACCGGGCGGCTTCCGCCTGGAGGACTCGGGTCAGCCGCAGGCCCGGCCCGGCTGGCACCCATGGAGTTTCACAAAGAAAGTCTCCCGGCCCGCGCCCCGCGCTCACTCACCGGCGCCGGCGGAGACTCGGGCTCCCGCCGCCTGCGGCTTCGCGCCGGGGTCGAGCCCGGGGTCCGCTCGGTCGCCAGAGGCAGCGACGCCTCCATCCCAGCTGGGCTCGGGCAGCGTCCGCCTCGAGCTAACGGTCCCGCCACCTAGGCGCGCGCACAGCTCCCGCGCGCCATGTTCCCGCCGTGCCGCGCGCCCCCGAGAAACCCCCACCGCCCCCAACCGCGCACGCGCGCCCCCGCCGAGCCCGCACGCACCGCGCACGCGCGCCGCGCCCCCTCCCGCGCGCCCGACCCCGAGCCCTCCGAGCGGGGCGCTGTTCCCGGCGTCGCGCTTCCCCCCTGCCGCGCCCGGCCGGCAGGACCCAGAGAGCTCGCCGTTCCCGCCTTGGCGCCGCCGCCCGCCGCAGTGCGGGCCTTGCGCAAAGTCCTCTAGTGATCCCCGGAGTCACCCCCGCCCCGAGGGGCTGGAGCCAGGGTCTTCCCCCTCTTCTCCCCCCCCTCCCGAATCCTGCCCCTGCAAGGGCACCACGGAGGCGGCGAGGTCCCAGTCCTGGAGCTGTGAGGGCGCGCTCCAGGCTAGGTGGGAGACGCAGTGGCTCGAGTTCAAGTCCAGAGTCAGTGCTACCGAGTCTCCAATCCCAGGACTCCGGGAATGACTCAGCATCCTGCTGCGTCCTCGCCCTCGCTAGGTGGTTCTCTGGAAGCACGATCTTGCAGGAGGTTTTAACCGTCAAGAGATCCCTGGAAAAGGCGCAAGGTCTCCAGTTCTTGAAAACTGGAGCCGGGTGTGGTGGCGCACGCCTTTAATCCTAGCACTTGGGAGGCAGAGGCAGGCGGATCTTTGTGAGTTCAAGGCCAGCCTGGTTTACAATGTGAGTTCCAGGACAGCTGGGGCTACGGGGAGACCCTGTCTCGAAAAGACCAAAACAAAGAAAAAAAAGAAAACTGGAAAACCGTGACATGGTCATCAAGTCAAGAGAGCCTTGATTTCTGCTTGGGGAAGGCGGGGGGGGGGGGGGGGGGCGGCTTGTGCAATAGTCCACAAGGCTGACTTGTGCTTTTGAAGGGTGGGACAGTAATGCATGCACTATGCCTTGATACACACCAAGCTCTCCTGTCTTCCTCATCCTTCCAAAAGTCCTAGAACTTGATTGAAAAGAACTGTTTGTAAACCTTGCGGTGTAATTAGCTGGATGGAGTTTACTCAACCTTGAGGTTTCTGTGAATCTTCTCACATCTTCACTTTGCACTCCCTGCTGCAGAACTCTCAGAAAACCAGAAAGCTGTCAGAAAAACAATAGCAGAGAACATTTTCTCTACCAGTACAAAAAGAGTATTAAGAAGTTCTTGGAGGGGCTGGAGAGCTGGCTCAGGGATTAAGAGCACCAACTGCTCTTGCAGAAGACCGGGGTTCGATTCCCAGCGCCCACGTGGCGGCTAAGACCTGTCTTTAAGCCGGGCGTGGTGGCGCATGCCTTTAATCCTGGCAGAGGCCAGAGGGCAGAGGGCAGAGGTCTACAGAGTGAGTTGCAGGCCAGCTGGGGCTATAGGGTATAGTCTCAAAAAAGAAAAAGAGGGGGTAGAGAGATGCTCTTGCAGAGGACCTGGGTTCGATTACCAGCACCCACATGGCAGCTAAGAACCATTTTCACACCAGTTCTAGGGGAATCTGACACCCTCTTCTGACCTCCACAGCATTGCACCACACGGGTGCACCAACCTACATGCAGACAGTACATTCATACACATAAAAAATAAATAAAAATAATAAATTTAAAAAATATTTTAAAAAAAGAAAGAAGTTGTTGTTGTTCTTGGATTGTTCATCTGAGCTTTTTCAGATACAAATGACGAAACCTGGAGTACACAAAAAAAGGAACCTTTTCCCTGCCTGGTGCATGCCTTTAGTCCTAGCACTCAGGAAGCAGAGGCAGGTGGATCTTACTGCCTGTACTCATAGGGAGTTCCAAACCACCTGGGGTCACAAAAAGGGACTGTCTTAAAAGAGGGGGAGAGGTTATTCCTGATCACATAACTAAAAAGTCCTGGGGTGGTGCCTCACCTTCAGGCAGAGCCAGATCCAGGAGTCAAACCAGCAGTCTCTCAGCTCTCTCTGATCTTCCATGGGTCAGTGATAGCTCCCTACTCAATTAGCATTTTCACACAGGGGCCCAACAGTAACTAGCTCGCATCTCACCATGATGGGAAAGATCGTTCCCAGTACAGATTGGGTATCTCTTGTCCAAAATGCTTGGAACCAGATGCGTCAGGTGGCAGATTTTTGTCCCCCTATTTTCTAGTATCTGCATATATGAGGTGTCTTGAAGATAAGACCCAAGTCTAAAAATGACTCTTGTTCACTCCACAGAGTATATACCCAGCCTGAAGGTGATTTGATATGATACTGTGACCTCCCCTCAGGCACATTTTTGAGACAGGGTCTCTTCGTAGTTGAACTCACTGAAAGACCAAGCTGGCAGATCCTCCTTCCTCAGTTACCTGAGTGCTGGGATTAAAGGCATGTGCCACCACACCAGGCTGATACTTTGATTTTTTTTTTTTTTTGCATGCAGCAGAATTTCATGATAGGGACTGTTCCCTCTGGTGGTATCATATCAGTGTTCAAAAAGTCTGTGGGCACCTGGCATGGTGGCGCACGCCTTTAATGCCTTTAATCCCAGCACTGGGGAGGCAGAGGCAGGCAGATCTCTGTGAGTTCAAGGCCAGCCTGGTCTACATAGCTAACTCCAGGCCAGCTGGGACTAAAGGGAGACCCTGTCTCAAAAAGACAAAAAAAAA
>VZQC01014315.1:187829-270993 GCA_009823505.1 Rhizomys pruinosus | reverse complement strand
AAAAAAAAAAAAAAAAAAAAAAAAAAAAAAAAAAAGAAAGAAAAAAAGGCTGCAGGCTTTTGGGAACATTTTGGATTTGGGAACCGTAGTAGTGAATCAGTGAATCTTCATTGTCCACTTGACTGGCTTTGGAAGCACCTTTGGACAAAAGGACCCAAAAAAAAAAAGACTCAAACCATACTCAGGATGCAGAAGAAGTTACTCTCTGCTACATGTGGGCCTAGTCCAAGCTTCTGGGGTTCCAGAGCAGGAATAAATACAGGTTTTTAAAGAATTTTTCACATCACAGTACTGGTGGATTTGAGACTTCCAGCACAGAAGTATACATTCCCTTAGGTAAATGTAAACTGTCAGCATTTTCACATAAAAAAGAGATTTTTCTAGTAATATGCTGAAGCCAGTATAATCTTAGCTATTTTATTTTTTAAATAAAATATTTATTTTTAAAATGCTATGTGTATGAGTGAGTATATTGTTTGCATTTATGTAAGTACACCCATGTCATGCAATACCCACAGGGATCAAAAGAGGGCATCAGATACCTTGGAACTGGAGTTAGGACAGATGTTAGCCTCCAAGTGGGTGCTAGGAACTGAACCCCAGTCCTCTGCAAGAGCAGCAGTGCTCTTAACCTCTGAACCATCTCTGCAGCCCTAATCTTAGCTATTTTAACAAACAAGACACATGGTAGCTGGTGCTTCCTCAAAGACCCCTGCAGGAGGCAGCATTCCTCAAGGTGGTCACAGGCAGGTTTTTGTTGTCTGCCGGGTCTTAGCTCTGGGCCTTTGTGATTTGAATACAAGCAGAAGCTTCCCAAATCCTGTTACTTCTACACGTATCTGTTAGGTTCGTTTTGAGGGGAGACTCAGCTTAGGAGAAAATGTCAAGACTCCAATGAAAAGGAAGTTGAGTTTATTTTAGGCATGGCGGCTGGCCTGCCTGTGTGTCAGGATTAGCGTGACCAGCATTAGAATGTCCCCAGAATGGCAGTTTTATACCCAAACACACAGGAAGTGAGTTTACAAGAAAGTGGGGGCAAGGAGATGGGGGATTACAGCATAGGTGGATCTGTAGCTGTGACCTGTATCAGTGAGAGCCTGATTGCTGGATACTGCAGCAACTTTCTTGGAACTTCTACCTAAATTGGTTTCCTGGGATCCCTGACTTAGGTGGGCTACAACCTTACATTCCACCCTTTTGTGTTATACGGATGGGGGCGACATTTGTTCATTCTAGCTGCTTCGTGCTGATGGGAAACGATGAAGAGGGGGTTAATGACACAAGAGGGTGAGATGCTTAACACCTGGGTATCACTGTTGTCTACAAGGATGTGTTCATATTTGTCTGAAAGAAGAGCAAGCAAAAATTGATTAAAACTGGTACAGGTGAGTTGTTGGATAGGGTCTTGCAAGTACCAGATAAGGCAGTGAGCTATTACCAGGATGAGGGATAAGGCCTAAGGTTACCTAGGAGTCCAATTAGGAGATACAGCCATGGGGGTTATGCCATCCAGGATTCTCCACTCTGAGGCCAGGGGGAAGACAGTTTTTGGCATTCCCAGCCTTTGACACAGGCCAGGCTGCTAAGAGACTCAAGAAACTGAAGTTGTATACCTGAAGTACAATTTCTCAGATTTTATCGATTATTTATTTTGGTGTTACCTTCCTTTTGGATGTTTAAGGCCACACAGTTGGCCCAGATTAACCAAGGTCTTTGTTTACTCAAGGTCAGTTGAGGATCTGGTCCTGAGGATCACTCAGGTTTTGTTTTTTTTGGTTTTTTGGGGGGGGCTGGGGGGGGGGGCTCTGGCTCCTTTTGGCTTTTCATTTACCGGTTCCATCCATGTGAGGAGAAAATCTGGTCTTGCAGAACCAGGCTTCCCTTTCTGAAGCATGAGGCAACTTTCCCTTTATAGACTGGACACTAGCTGGAGTCCTGTTAGTGGCTCTCCAAGACCTCCCTGCACAGGAGGACTGGTGACTCATAGTTGCAGGACATTTCAAGAGATGCCCCCATGCATAGTATATCCTGGGACTTAGTTGACCTCAGAGAGCAAGGAACAAAGTTGTCCCTTAAGTCCCTCAGCTGAATTGGTATGGGCATTAAGTATGGCCATTAACCATCCAGAAAGGCTGTTACACTAGCCTGATTCTTTTAATTACTGTATAATATTTTAGATAAGGCTTGGACAAAAGCCCAAGCAGCTTTGTATAACACTGACTGGAAGAGAGATTTAACACCATAGATTGAGCAGGCATAGCTCCTGAGAACTGAGAGCGAATTAGTAATTTCAGGCCTATCTTAAATGTAAAGTGTTTATTGTAATTTATTGCAAACAGGAATAGTCTCTTTCTTTCCCAGACCCCCATATCCTGATTTATAGTTGTCCCAGAAAGGCAGGAGTTGTATCACAGGAAGACAGGAGATAAGCTGATAGAGATTACCAAGCCCATCCAAACTGTCTCCTTCTGGACTGCATGCATCTGGTTCAGGGAGGTAGAACCTAGCTTCTTTTGAGCCAAATTATCTTGTTAGGTCAAAGGAAATATCAAAAGTAACACTTGCATGATACAGAGAGGCATGAAGTACAAGTAGAGGTATCCTACTACTTGTCTATGTCCATTTAATCCAAATCTTATCAGGGAGTCTAGGACAAGCCAGGAGTGGACTGAAAATTAACAACACCTCTGCATATTTATAATCCTGTTTAGGCCATTAGTAAACTAGCTTAAGTGTTTATACTAATTTTATTCTGGAAATATTTAGCCAATTTAATTTATCTTATGCTTTACTTATTTCTTTATTTTTACATGTATGAATGTACTGTCTGCATGTAGGTTTGTGCACCCGTGTCGTGCAGTGCCACAGAGGTCAAAAGAGGGTGTCAGATTCCCCTGGAACAGGAGTTTAAGACGGTTCTCAGTCGCCATGTAGGTGCTGGGGATCGAACCCAGGTCCTCTGCAAGAGCAGTTGGTGCTCTTACCCAGTAGGCCATCTCTCCAGCCCCCCAGGTATCTTATCCTTTTAGTAAACCTTGAAGTGCCATGTGATGTGTAGATAAAGCTTTGGCAAAAACTGAACACTCTTAAATAAACCTTGACTAGATATAAACAGATTGACCCTGTGGTGGTTTGAATGTGTGTCCCCCATAGGCTCTAGGTATTCAGACATTTGTCTCCAATTGGTGGTGCTGTTTCTGGAAGTCTTAGAAGGTGTGGCCATGCTGGGGGAAGTGTGTCACTGGGGGCGGGCTTAGTGAGCTTAACAAGCCTGGTCTACAGTTGCTTCCTCTCTGCTTCCTGTGCTCTTTGCGAGATGTGAGCCTCAGCTAGCTGCTCCAGCCCCCGCCACCAAGCCTCCCACCACAACGGACTAATTCCCTGGAACCAACAATAAGCTTAAATAAATGCTTCCTTTTATAGTCCTTGGTCCTGTGGTGTTACAACAGCAGAAAACTTGACTATACAGTATTATTGGTACCACGAAGAGTGAGCCCTGTTGGCTGTAAGAACCTGACCATGGTGGTAGGTAATGTTTTGGAGAAGTTGGAAGACTTTGGAACTGTTGGGCTGAAGGCCTGGTTGACTATTGTAAAGCAGAGCCGTAAAAGCCATTCTGGTGGAGGCCGGGAAGAAGGCATTGGGCTGCCAAGGATTGGTGGTTCCAGGGAAATAAAGCTCGTAAGGCGGCAAGGCACGAGATATTTGAGTACACGAGTCTGCGGGGACCGAGGGGAGAATTGCCACAGCCCAAATGCTTGCCTGATGCTAAGTTGAAAAGCGGTGGACTGATGTCTTTGGGCGGAGGATATGGGTCAAAGACAAGAGACTAGTTTGTAGAAATGGGGTTTGGCTGTTTAATGGGTGAAGTGAGTATACAGATGCGACAGGTGAAAAGAGCCTAAGATAGAGGGTAGAGGGAAGAAGATGGCGAAAATGGTCAGTTGGTGGATCGAGGTACAAAATCACTAGGAAGGGATAGATAGGTGGTGGGGGCCCAAGAGGATGTAAAGGAAAGACTGATCTGAAAGCTGCACTGAGAAGATTGAAAAATGGTGTGCCAAGCTTGTGAGAGGAGAGTTTCTTTTGGAAGAGGAGATTAAAGTGATTAAAGGAAGGGCCTCGAATATACAAAAAACAGGAAAGGAATCAGATACCTTCAGGGCAAGAGCCAACACACGGACAGCATAATCTCCACAAAATCCAGGGCAGAGAGAAAGGTGAATACAAATGTGGTTGCGCAAGGATGGGCCGGGGTCCGTGCCCGAACTTCAGCCGATTCGCAATTTCATTCAACGTGGTTGCTGTCTTTAGAGGCATGAAGTTTTTCAAGAGTGAAGGGGTACATCAGTTCTTCCTCCAAGTTGCAGAGAGCACAAAGAGGCCAGGCAGAGTAACATCAGGGTGGTCCCGGAATAAAGAAGGCCCGAGGCATGTGTAAAGCTGTGAATGTGAAGCCGGTGGGCATATAGGAACCCAAGAAGCTTTCGAGATGCCAACTGTGAATATTGCCAAGGAGAAGCTGCAATAGTAGGGATGGTACCCGGGCCTAAGAAAAGAGAGGTATTTTGCAGCAAAGCTGGAAAGCTGATGCCATCTAAGCCCATTTGAAGTCAATTCCAGGTTTTGCATCGTGGAGCTAGCTGGACGTGTGGTTTGTGCCCTGCTGGTTTTGGTCGTGTTTTGGTCCAGTATTTCCATCACTATGCTTCTATTCCTCCTTTTGGAATGGGAAAGTGGTATTCGGAGTTCACGGTACTGGGAGTATGATTTGTTCCTTTTGTTTGTACAGGACTTACAGTTAAAGATTTTGGCCTGGAGTCTCAAAGAGGACTTTGGATGTGGACTTTTGAATGGCATTGAGACTGGTAAAGACTTATGGGACTTTTTAAAGGTCTGGACTAAATGCATTTCAATTTGTATATGGTCAGAACCTTGGTGGGGCAGGGAGGGCGAATGTGGTGGTTTGAATGGTGTGTCCCCCATAGGCTCTAGGTATTCAGACATGTGTCTCCAGTTTGGTGGGCTGGTTTAGCGAGTCTAGAAATATGGTGGGCATGATGGGGGGAAGTGTGTCACTTGGGGCGGCTTAGTGAGCTTAACAAGCCATGGTCTACAGTTGCTTCCCGGGCTTGCTTCCGTGCTCTTTGCGAGATGTGACCACTCGGTTCTGCTGCTTCCGGATGTGAGCCGCACCACCTCCCGCCACAATGGATACTAATTCCCTGGAACCGCCAATCATAAGCTCAAGATAACTCTTCCTTAAAGGAAGTTTTTTATAATTTCCCTTGGGTCCTGGTGTTTTTACACAGCAAAGAAAACTGACTAATACAAGACCCTTATTGTAAGATTTAACGTAAGTATTAATATGTTATTTCCAGTGTAGTGAGTGGGACAGTTATTCAAGTACATTAGGTAATAAACTGTGATGATGTCTTGCAAGCCTGGGAGCAGGTTTTAAATGAAACCGTTCTTTTTTTTTTTGGTTTTTTTTGTTTGGTCTTTTTTGAGACAAGGGTCTCCTTTGTAGTCCTCAGCTTGGCCCAGAACTCAGCTACGGTAGACCAGGCTGGCCTTGAACTCACAAAGATCCGCTCCGTCTCGCCTCCCAGTGGCTAGAGACTAAAGGCAATGCAACACACCACGGGGGGGCCTGGCTTATGACCTATTCTCTTTGAATGCTTAGAAATGTTTTATGTAGGCTTGAGCAAATTTGCTCCACATGTAGACATTCAATGAGAAAATAAATTGCCACCCTGGAATTTAACAGTCTTAGCAATTGTGTATCATAAATTGATATTGCATTTTAAAATATGATTCACCTACTCATTGAGCATATCTAGTACATTTAAAGCAGTCCCATAATAATAAATATGTGGTTAATACACAATGTCATAACAAACGTGGTTTCAGACAAAACTTTAGAGCATTGCAGAGATGTAGTAAATATCCCTAACTGGTTTTCCAACTTAATAAGAGATGGAAAATGAGATGAGGCCAGAAAAGCGCCATATGTGGTCAGAAATAAATTTTTTCTTTTTTTTTTTTTTTTAAATATGGAACGCTTCAAGCACGAATTTTGCGTGTCCCTTGCACAGGGCATGCTAATCTTCTCTGTATGGGGTTCCAATTTACGTAATAGTTGCTGCGAAGCGAGCACAGAATAATTATTTCTTTTTTTTTTTTTTAATTTTTGTATTTTATTTCCGATGTGGTAGAATGTATTGTTGTTGCATGCAGTGCTGTACACCCGGTGACGTGCAAACGCCGCGGATGTCAGAAGAGGGCGTCGGACTACCCTGGAACTGGGTTCTCCTGAGTGATGGAGTTTCAGACGGCCTGGAGCCGCACAGTGGAGGCTGGGATCGAACCCGGGTTCCTCTGCAGAGCGGTCGCGCTCTTAAACCGCTGGCTATCCTCCAAACCCCTAGAAAATATTATTTCTGACATGTAACCCTGAAACCTTGCTCTGCTGGATTGAAGGCACACTACGAGATTAAAGGCATGGCCCACACACACTCTGCGCCTGGGGACTCCCAGAGTGGTCCCAAGGCCACAGGATTCAGCTTCAAGGTGTGGTAAGATTAGCCAACTTCTGCTCTGTTGCTAAAAATGTCTTGATAGTTAATTGAATACCTCTGCTCTGGAAAATGTATACAGAGCTGGTTAATGCTTGTTTCTGATCATAACATTAATAAGGCAATAAAGGCATTCCATTATTAAGGACCCATTTAGAGATTGACAAGTCCAAAAGCATGAAGTGAAGTTAAATATTTTCATAGTTTGATTCACATAGTTATCTGCAGTCAACTCATGTCTTCTCAGTAGCGATACAGGAGCTTAAAAGTTTCGAATTAGTTCTGGGTAGTGGTGGGCACACACGCCTTAATCCCAGAAACCTGGAGGCAGGGCAGGCGGATCTCTGTGAATTTCAGGGCCACACCTGGTCCTACAGGCAGGAGCCTCTGTCTCAAACCCCCCCCCCCCCCCCAAAAAAAAAGAAAAGTTGTATCAAAGATTAAAACACAGCACCGACACACGACATACAGATAGCACAGACCACCTTACAGCAGTTTGAGAGCCTGAGAGGTAGGTTTGCTTCTTTGAGCAGGTAAGGGAGGGGAACCTGGAGGGGAACAAAGGGAAATTGCACTGCAGGAACAACAATAAACTCCAATAGCTATCCCCGGGCTTGCCATTCCCCACCACCCGAAGGGCAAAGAGACAGACTGTAAGGCAATGGCCATTCTGGTAGGCGGAATTTCTTTTATAATACACCCCAGTAGAAACCATGCAGCACGACTTTACGACCCAAGTGCAAGAGCCAAAATGGGTCCCCCAACCAGAGGAAACAGAAACAAAGCTAACCATGCTCAGGAATTCCCAAACTTCAAAGACCTCCACCCAAACCAACGACCAAAATAGACATAACCCTCTGCCTCCTGGTGCTGGGAGACAGTTTGGACAGGAAAGGAAATATTAAGCTAGAGGACATCAGATTAAAAATGCTTAAAGCTAAAGCCGAGGCGTGGTGGGGCCAAATGCCTTTTCCTAGCACTGGTGAGGCAGAGGCAGGCAGATCTTTGTGAGTCAATGGGTCCAGCTGGTCGTACAGAGTGAGTTCCCGACAGTCAAGCACTACAGGGAGACCCTGTCGGCAAAAAGACCAAAAAAAAAAAAAAAAAAAAGAAAAAGAAAGCTTAAAAACAGTTTTCCTGGGGGCTCAGCTGGTTAGAGGCACCAACTGCTCCAATAATTAGCATACAGTCATGAGAAACAGTTTTGGGTAAATTATGAAGTTAGTGGGCCTTGGTCCCTGTTTATTGGGTATGTGTAATACAACTTAGGCATCTTAGGTTCAAAACAAAAACTTAAAAAAAAGAGGAGGTGGGAGGTGGGGTAGTATCGCGCTTCGGGGATACAAATGGAAAACTGTTGTGATCTAATCCTATGATAAATTTTTCAATTTTCTTGATTTAAACTAACATGGGAGGAGAATTTATTTCCCACAGGTAAAAATCAACCAATCTAAAATGCCTGAAAAACGACAACTGTGGGCTGTGCAGGATGACTGGGGAAAATCCAGCAGAGAAGGCTGACCCACTGAACATTGAAAGAAAGCTGAACCCACGGACTGCCTGGTCACAGACACTGAAATCTCTCTGAATATATTGGGGTTAAATGTTTTATAATGAGCCCTAAACAAGTTTACGCTTGCCAGTACGTGAGAAACCTCCTCTACCTCTCCCACGTTTAGGAAAAAGAAAAACATGATGGTAAAGAAAAATCATTCCCTAACGAGTAATTAGCCAACTTGTTATAGTGGTAATTTCCTTTTTTGGTTTTTTTTATTTTTTTTATTATTAATTATTTATTTTTGTATGTGGGTAGGAATTACTGGCTGCCAATGCAGGCCTGTGGACACACCGTGTCATGCAATGCACGCCGGAGGTTCAGAAGAGGGTCTTGGGAATTCCCTGGAACTGGGAGTTTCTCCTGGATGGATTGTAAGAGACGGTTCTTAGCCACCAGTGTGGGTGCTGGGGATCGAACCCGGGTCCTCTGCAAGAGGCGTCGGTGCTCTTAACTGTAGGCTATCTCTCTAGCCCCTATAGTGGTAATTTCTTATAAAACGTATAACGACCCTTTTATTAATAGACCTGATTAGGCATAGGACTGGAAACTCTGAAATTCTCTAACTAGAGCCAAATTCAAGTACAGTGTTTTTTTTATTAGTTATTTTATTTATTTTTTATTGTATGAATGTATTGTCCCTGCATATAGGTTTTGTGCACCGTGTCGTGCATGCCGTGGAGGTCGAAGAGGGGGCTTGGATCCCATGGAACTGGAGTTCTCCTGGATTGGAGTTACAGGCTTGCCTCAGCCGCCATGTTGGGTGCGTGGGATCGAACCCAGGTCCTCTGCAGAGCAGGTCGGCGCTCTTAACCGCTAGAATCTCTCTCCAGCCCAGTAAAGGTGTTTATAAGTTGTATAATTAAGCAAAATATGTTAGTACAGAAAAGCTCTGACATCAGCATGAATTATTCTGTCTTTTCTGCCTAGGAGATGTTGCTAGGGGATTCAAACCCCTCCCCCAAATGAGAAAGGCCGGTTCATATAAGTGGGGAATATATGCAAGGAGAAAGGGTGATAAGTCCGTTGTCGAAGACCTGGTGTGAGCATGAAAAAATGTTATGAGAGTCACTTGCTAATGTACAACTGGCTCTGAAATGCCAGAGAACAATACCAAAGGCCACTAAACAATAACAAGGCAAAATATTGGTCTCCCTGAACAAGCAAGACTCCTCCATAGGTATCAGCTACACATCAACTGCCTGGAGGATACTGTGCAACAGTGGCATCCAAGTGTCTATATATATCCCAAATCCAATTTGGCTCTATTAGCTCTCTCCTTGGAGGAAAACTCACAGCGGATGCCACAAGCTTATGTCCCTCTAGTGTTAGATGTTATAAGCCACAATAAGACTTGTCCACTGTTCAGAGAAACCACAGTTTTTGGTGGATTAGCATACCTCCAAGCATCTGTGTCTATGCTCACAGCTTAGCTTGCCTAATTAGTACTGCGTAAATGCCTGTACAATCCAATTGCTTGTGCTTTGTTAGTATGACTAAAGGGGTATCACTGGAAAAGCTACTAACCCATGAAGGGAAACAACATGAACATTCCCGAGAGTCCAGGATGACAACTCCAAGGAAATTGGACTGTTTTCTTCTCAGCCACTTGTGCCCCTTTCCAAAGCCAGGGAACAAATTGGCGGAAGAAGGAGGCTGGTAGAATGTAAGGGCTGCGGAAGATGGGGGGATCATGAGACTACAGCATTAGTCTGGACTCCTAATTGAGCAACATGCCTGTACATACAATCTTCTCCAACTGGACCATAGTGGGAACCTTGGGTTGTTCAGAAATTTGGACATAGAACTTGCAAATGCACAATTACCTGATTGGAGGCAAACTGAGTAACAGCAATGTTATCTGAAAACAATGTGTTATTATATTGTAGATCCCTTAAAACAATAATAAAAAAAATATAGTCTCCACAGGAATAAGATGACGTGAGATATTTAGAATGCAGAAATAAATTAAATTCCCTCTTGAAATAAAGAATAAATAAAGAAATAATAAATAAATAATAGATCTAAAAAAAAAAGAGCACCAACTGCTCTTGCAGAGGGGGTTCTATTCCTAGCACCCACATGAAGGCTAAGAACCATCTTTAAGCTGCCTGTGGTAGTGCATGGTTTTAATACTAAGTACTTGGGAGCAGAGGCAGGTGGATCTCTGGAGTTCACAAGGCCGGGCCGGATCTACAAGTGAGTTCCAGGCCGTCAGGGCTATAGGGAGAACCCTAGCTTAAAAAATAAAAATTAAAAAAGAACGACACAAAAAATAGTATTCCAAACAATTATAGTTATTTTTGTTTGTGGCCTCGGGCGTGTTCTACTTGAAGGCAAAAAGGGTTAGACCTTTTAGTGGGGAGCTTCAAGCTCTGTTTCATATAATTTGCCGAATTTTATTATTTTTTTTAATTTTTTTTAAAAGAATATGTACGGCTGTTTGAGCATCTACCGAGAAGTGATTTCGAAGGTTAATTACTTTATTTTTATGTTTATTTTGTAAGTGTATGAAGGTACTGTCTGGCAATGGGTTTGTGCCCATGTTGCATGCAATGCTGGATTTCCCTGGAACTGTAAGTTCTCTGGAATTGAGGTTACAGACGGTTCTCGGCCTCCATGTGGGTGCTTGGGGATCGAACCCGGGTCCTCTGCCAAGAGCAGCGGTCTCTTAACCACTAGGCCATCTCCCAGCCCCTATTTGCAAATTTTTATAGTATTTGTATTAAAATAGACGTGGTCATGAGATGGTTTTTCGCACTTATTGTCTAGCCATTTTGTGCGCCCCTGTAGCCATACCCCAATAGTCCTTTGTGGACTCGTAGCTCATTTCCAGATGTTTTTCAGGGTACCCCGGTTCTCCCCTTCCCCCTATTCTCTTTTTTGGGCTGGAGAGATGGCCTAGCGGTTACGAGCGCCGACTGCTCTATGCCGCGGACACCGGGTTCGCTCCCAGCACCGCCACACTGCCGCTGAAACCGTCTTTAGCTCACTTTTTCAGAGGAAATCCGACACCCTCTTCCTGACCTCTGCAGCATTGGCCATTACACGGATGCACAAACCTACATTCAGACGATACATTCATACCATAGCAAAATAAAATAAAATTTAAAAAATATTATATTTTTTATTACAAGGTTAGAAGTAAATCTATAATCTGTGCACACAAGAAAAAGGAAACCTTGCCAAGCGAGGTGGGGCGCAACTCTTTAATCCTACACGTGGGAGGCAGAGGCAGGCGGATCTCTGTTGAGTTCAAGGCCAGCTGGCTACAGAGTTGAGTTCAAGCCAGCTGTGACTAGAGGGAGACACTAGTCCTCAAAGAAAAAAAAGAAAAGCCAAAACTTGGTTGCCACAGCTTAAAATTGTTTTGAGACAACACATGAAGACAAAGAAAAAACATATTTAGACAATGAGATCTCTCTTGCAGTTTCCCTGCAAATGGAAATACGTTAGATGTTAACACATGGAAATATATAAAAACATGACATTACAAGGAGTTTTAAACAACATAAGAAAATGAGGGTTGCCGGTGTGGTGGTGCACACCTTTAATTCCAGTACTCAGGAAGCAGAGGCAGAGGCAGGCAGATCTTTTGAGTTCAAGGACAAGCGGGTCTACAGACAAGAGCTCCAGACCAGCGGGGACTAAAGGAGACCCTGTCCCAAAAACCAAGAAAGGAAAGAAAGAAAGAAAGAAAGAAAGTAGAGAGAGAGAGAGAGAGAAGAGAGAGAGAAGTGAGAAGGAAGGAGGAAGGAATGAAGGATGAAGGACAGGAAGGAAAGAAGGTAGGAAGGAGGAATGAAGAAGGAGAGAAAGAAGAAAGTAAAGAGAAAGAAATAAAGAAATGAAAAAAGAAAGAAAAGAAAGAACGAAAAAAGTACATAAAGAAGGACAATGACTAAAACTCAAATCCATTGCTGTGAGAGATGGCCTCGCTTTTAATAGCGCCGAACTGTCTCGTTACAGGAGGACCTGGGTCGATCCCCAGCACCCACAATGGCGGCTGAGAACCGGTCTGTAATTCCCGGTTCGGGAGAACTCCAGTTCCAGGGGAATCCGAAACCCTCTTTGACCTCCGCGGCGTGCACCAACACGGGTGCACAAACCTGCATGCAGACAGTACACTCATACACTACAACAAAAAGAAATAAAGATTTAAAAAAAAGAAAAGAAAGAAAGAAAACAGAAAGAAAGAAAGAAAGAAAGAAAAAAAGAAGCAAGGAAAGGAAGGAAGAAAGAGAGAGAGAGAGAGAAGAGAAAAAAGGAAAGAAAGGAATGAAGAAGGAAGGCAGACGGAAGACGGCAGAAAGACGTGAAGGAAGGAAGGCCGGAAGGAAGAGCGGTAGCTGGAGAGGAAAAACCTGGAGGGGAGAGCCTTAGAGTTGAGGTTTGGGGGTGACAGTGATGCCAGGGGTGAAGGGAGGGGTTGGGGTTTGCCAGGCTGGAATCTCACATGTGCAAAACTGGAGTCCTTGGGAGACAGAAAACCTGGAAACAAATTTGCAGTGACTGAAAAACTAAAACCATTTCTTTAAAGGAAGCTAAGAGAGGGGACTGGGCGTGTAGACCCCAAATAGGGAAGCAACACAGAGGAATGAATGGTCTCAAACTAAATAAGCACATGTCATTCACCACCTGTTGTAATTGTGAAAGTGAAGCAATGTCCTCTGTATCTCTTCATTCCTAGATACAGCTGTTGCGGGTAAGGAGAACTTTTTTTTTTTATTTTATTCATTTATTTTTATTTATATTTTATTTATTTATGTATTTAAGTGGTCTTTTTGAGACAGGGTGCTCCCTGTAGCTCTGGCTGTCCCTGGAACTCACTCTGTAGACCAGGCTGGCCTCAAACTCACAGAGTCCGCGTGCCTCTGCCTCCAACTGCTAAGATTAAAGAGGCATGCGTCAACACGCCCGGCATTTATTTATTCTGTATGTGTATCAATGTACGGTCTGCAGGCAAGTCTGTGCACTCGTTTGTCAGGCATGCCGCGGAGGTCAAAGGGGTGTCGGATTCCCCTGGAACTGGAGTTCTCCTGGGAAATTTGGAGTTCAAGACATTCTCAGCCGCCGGTGGGGTGCTGGGGATCGAAGCACGGGTCCTCTGTAAGAGCGGTCGGGCGCTCTTAACGCTAGGCATCTCGCCAACCCATTTATTTATTTTTTATGTGTATGAATAGTACTGGTGGCACGTAGGTTCTGTGCACCTGTGGTTGTGCAAGGCAGCCGGAGTCCAGAAGAGGGTGTCGGATCCCCTGGAAACTGGGAGTTTCTCCTGGAATTGGGAGTTACAGAGGTTGGGAGAGAACTTTCTATTCTTTTTTTTTTTTTTTTATTAATTTTAATTTATTTCGGTCGGATGAATGTACTGTCTGCATGCAAGTCAGTGCACCGTGTCGTGCAATGCCCGCCGAGCCAGACTCCAAATTCTTAAAGTCTTGAAACTACTGGGCCAGAGTATCTGGCAAAAATGGGTCCTCCTTAAGAAAGTTTCCTCTTCCAGGGGCGGGAGAGATGCCTAGCGGTTAAGAGAGAGCACCGACCGTCTTACAGAGGACCCGGGTTCATCCCCAGCACCCACATGGCGGCTTGAGAACGGCCTGAAACCAATTCCTAGAGAACTCAGTTCCAGGGGAATCNATCGAACCCAGGTCCTTCTGCAGAGCAGATTGGTGGCTCTATACAGTAGGCCATCTCTCACAGACCCAGGTATCTTATCTTTTTACTGTACCTTGAAGTGTCATGTGAGGTGTATATAAAGCTTTGGCAAAAACTGAACACTCTTAAAAAAAACCTTGACTATACATACAGATTGAGACCTGGTGGTGGTTGTGAATGTGTGGTCCTCCATAGGCTGTAGTGTATTAGACTTTGTCGTCCTCAATTGGTGGTGCTTAGTGTTTGGAGGCATTAGAAGGTGTGGCCATGCTGGGGGAAGTGTGTAACTGGGGACAGGCTTGTGAGCTTTAAAAGCATGGTTTATTCAGTTGCTTTACCTCTCTGCATTCCCTAGTGCTCTTTGACGAGATGTGACGCTCTGTTTTGCTGCTAGAGGCAATAAAGATGTCCGGACGGCCCCACACGGGCTGCCCGCCACAATGGGAATATATTCCCCTGGAACCATGCCACACTGTAAGCTCAAATAAACTCTTGCTTTTATAAGTTCTTGTCATGGTGTTTTATTCACAGCAACAGTGACTAATACAGTTATTGTAGCAAGAGAGTGGAGCTGTTGGTGTGGAAGAACTGACCTATGTAGTATGTTTGGAGAAGCTGGTGGAAGCTTTTGGAACTTTGGTCTGGAAAGTCTGTTGACTATTGTAAGAAGAGCTTAAAGGGCTATTCTAATGGAGGCCTGGAAAAAGGCATGGCTGCAAAAAGATGTGTTTCCAGGGGAAAATAAAGTCCTAGGCAGCAACCGCGATATTTTGATAAAGAGTCTAACAGCAGTTTGCCCACAGCTCAAATACTTGCGCGCTGAATGCTAAGATGGTGAAAGCCGGTAGGAAAGGTGATGTTTGTGTGGAAGAATATATTTCAAGACAGCCTAATGTAGAAATGGTTAGGTGTGGCTTTTATGGTGAAAATATTATCACAGATCTACAGTGAAAAAGAGAAATGGGGCAGAAGAATGCAAAATGTACAAGTTTTGGATCTGATAACTGCACTAGGTAGATTAAAGGTGGGGCCGAAGGGGATGTTAAGGAGAGACCTGGATCGAAAACTGCACTAGGAAGATTAAAAGGTGGGGCAAGGCTTGTGAAGGAGAGTACCCTTTTGATGAGGAGATTAAAGTATTTAAGAGAGGGCTCGAATTTACAAATACACAAAAGAATCCAGTACTATAGAGACGAGAAGGCATATTCTTCGCAGCTAATCCTAGGTGACCAGCAGCAGTCATTGGGGGCAGAGAAAAGTAGCAAAGGTGGTTGAAATGGGCCAGGGTCCGTCCCGAACTTTCAGCCAGATTCGGGCAGAAGTTTCATTCACATGGTGTGGCTTTAGAGGCATGGAGTTTGCAAAAGTGAAGGGGACATCAGTTCTCCCTCCACAGTTTCAGAGAGCAAAAGAGCCAGATGGGTACAAGACAAGAGGGTGTTCCTGAATATAAGAAGGCCCTGATAGGCCATTGTGGTAAGCTGTGAATGTGAAGCCTGGGGGGCATCGGAGAGGAAGGCTGACCAAGAAGGCTTTCGAGATGCCAGACCTGTGAAGATAATTTTGCCAAGGAGAGCTGGACAATAATGGGGAAGGTTGGTACCGGGCCGTAGAGAAGAGATGTATGTTTGCAAGCAAAGCTGGAGCTGAGCCATCTAGCCCTTTGGAAGTCAAGCGGCGCTTTGCTCCCCGGAAAGGGGTTGGCATGTGGGGCTACCTGGACTTGGTGTTAGCCTGTGGTTTTCCGGTCTTTGTTTTTCTGGTCACGTATGTTTCCGCGTCTATGGCCTGCATTATTCACTCCCTTATTGGACGATGGGAATGTTGTATTTCGGTTCCACTGGTAACATTGGGAGGTAGGTGTACTTTCCTTTTGATTTTACAGGAGCTTGCAGTTCTTACAGTTAAGAGATTGGCCTGAGTATCAGAAGAGATTTGGGTGTGGACTTTTAAATGACATTGAAACTGGTAAAGACTATGGGGGATTTTAAGGTTGGACCTAAAAATGCGTTTTGCTTTTATATGGTCAGGAACCTATGGGGGGCAGGGAGTGGAATGTGTGGTTTGAATGTGTGTCCCACATAGGCTCTAGGTACTCAGATGTTTGTCTCCAGTTTGGTGGTGCTTGTATTCTCTGGAGGTTCTTAGAAGATGTGGCCATGCTAGGGGGAGTGTGTCACTGGGGGCTTGGCTTAGTGGCTTAAACAGCCGGTCACAGTTGCCTTCCTCTCTGCTTCCTGTGCTTTTGCGAGATGTAACCCTCGGATTTTGCTGCTCCAGATCCGGCCTCCACGCCTGGCCCGCCACAATGGACTCTAAATTCCCTGGAACCGCCAAATCCGTGAAGTCAATAAATCTATCTTTTAATAAGTTCCTTGGTTGGTGGTTGGTTATCACAGCACAGAAAACTGACTAATACCGACCTTAGTGTAGTAAGATGTTAACTGAAAGGATAATTAATATTTATTTCCATGTAGTGAGGTGGGACAGTTATCTCAATCACAAACTGTATAAACTTTGAGATGTTCTTGTAAGCCTGGGAGCAGGTTTTAAATGACCAGATTCTTTTTTTTTTTTTTTTTTTTTTTATTTGTCGCTTTTTTGAGACAGGGTTCCACTGTACCTCAGCTGTCAGACTCACTCTGTGACCAGGCTGGCTTTGTTTTTTTTTTTTTTTTTTGCCTCTGCCTCCCAAGTGGCTAGGACTAAGGATGCACACACAGCCTGCTTATGACATTTCTCTTTGAATGCTTAGAAGTGTTTTTATGTAGGCTTGGCAAATGTTCCCACATGTATAACATATCCAAACAAAGAAATAATTTGCACCCTGGAATTTAACAGTCTTAGCAATTTGATATCAAGTAAATTGATATTACATTTTAAAATTATTCCCTTAGCACTTGGATGAAGTCTAATAACATTTAAGCCAGTCTCCATAAATTAAATCTGTTGGTTAAGAACAGCAAATGTCATAAAAAACTGGTTTCAAACAAACTTGTAGAGCATTTTTCAGAGGTGTAGTAATATCCCTAACTGGGTTTCCAACTTAATAAGAGATGGAAAATGAGATGGGCCAGATAAACTCCATTTTGTTCAGAAATAATTCTTTCTTTTTTTTTTTTTTTAAATATGGAACGCTTCACGAATTTGCGTGTCACCCTTGCACAGGGGCCATGCTAATCTTCTCTGTATGGTTCCAATTTTAGTATATGTGCTGCCGAAGCGAGCACAGAAATAATTATTTCTTTTTTTTTTTTTTTAATTTTTTATTTATTTCCGTATGTGTATGAATGTATTGTTTTGCATGCAAGTCTGTGCACCCGTGACGTGCAACGCCGCGGAGGTCAGAAGAGGGCGTCGGACTCCCCTGGAACTGGAGTTCTCCTGGAATTGGAGTTTCAGACGGCTCTCAGCCGCCATGTGGATGCTGGGGATCGAACCCGGGTCCTCTGCAAGAGCGGTCGGCGCTCTTAACCGCTAGGCCATCGCTCCAGCCCTAGAAATAATTATTTCTGACCTTAACCTAAACCTCTGCTCTGCTAGGATTGAAGGCACACTAGGATTAAAGGCATGGCCCACCACACTCGGCTGGGGAACTCCCAGGAGTGGTCCCCAGCCACAGGATTCAGACTTAAGGTGTAGTAAGATTAGCCAACTTCTGCTCTTTGCAAAAATGTTTGATAGGTTAATTGAATACCTCTGCTCTGGAAAATGCTTAAGGCTGGTCAATGCTTGTTTCTGATCCATAACATTAATAAGGCAATAAAGATCATTCCATTATTAAAGACCATTTAGAGATTGACAATACCAAAAGCATGAAGTGAAGTTAAATATTTTTCATGAGTTTGATTCATCATAGTTGTCTGCAGCTAACTCTGTCTCTCAGTAGCATACAGGAGCTTAGAAAGTTTCAGAGATTAGTTGGGTGTGGTGGCACACGCCTTTAATCCCAGAACTCTGGAGGCAGGGCCAGGCGGATCTCTGTGAGTTCAAGGCCAGCCTGGTCTACAGCATGAGCTCTCTGTCTCAAACCCCCCCCCCAAAAAAAAGAAAGTTTCAAAGATTAAAACACAAGCACACACAGAGCATACAGATAGCCAGACCAGCCTGACAGCAGTTGAGGCCTGAGGAGGTAGGTTTGCTTCCTTTGAGCAGGAAGGGACGGGAACCTGGGGAGGGGGAACAAATAGGAAATCACTGCAGGAACACAATAAAGCCTAATAGCTGTCCCAGGCTGCCTATTCCCACCCCTGAAGGCAAGAGACAGGACTGGTACAGGCCATTCTGGTATCAATTTCTATAATACACCCCAGTAGAAACCATGCAGCACCTTTACTGACCCAAGTGCAAGAGCCAAAATGGGTCCCCAACCAGAGAAACAGAAACAAAGCTACCATGCTCAGGAATTCCCAAGCTTCAAAGATCTCCACCCAAACCAGACCAAAATAGACATACGCCTCTGCCTCCTGGGTGCTGGGAGACAGTTTGGACAGGAAAGGAAATATTAGGACTTCAGATTAAAAATAAGTAAAGCTAAAGCCGAGCGTGGTGGCGCATGCCTTTAATCCTAGCACTTGGGAGGCAGAGGCAGGCAGATCTTTGTGAGTTCAAGGTCAGCCTGGTCTACAGAGTGAGTTCCCGGACAGTCAGAGCTACAGGGAGACCCTGTCTCAAAAAGACCAAAAAAAAAAAAAAAGTGATACTCCTCTCTGCTTCCTGTGCTCTTGACGAGATGTGACGCTCGTTTTGCTGCTCCAGGATAGATGCCGGACCACCACGACGGCTCCCGCCACAATGGGAATATATTCCCCTGGAACCAGCCAATCTGTAAGCCCTCAAAAAACCTCTTCTTTTATATCTCTTGGTCATGTGGTTTGGTATTCCAGCAACAGCTGACTAATACAGTTATTGTACCAGAGAGTAGTGGAGCTGTTGCTGTGGAAGAACCGTGACCATGTAGTATGTTTGGAGAAGTGTGTGGAAGACTTTTGGAACTTTGGGTCTGGAAAGTCTGTTGACTATTGTAAGCAGACTTAAAGGGCCTAGTCTCTAGATGGAGGCCGGGAAGAAAGGCATGGGCTGCAAAAAGATGTGGTTCCAGGCGAAAATAAAGTCTAGGCATCAACGCGATATTTTGATAAGAGTCTGGAACAGCAGTTTGCCACACAGCCTCAAATGCTTTGCGCGAGAATGCTAAGATGTGAAAAGCCGGTGGACAAGGGATGTCTTTGGCTGGAAGAATATATTTCAAGACAGCCTAATTAGAAATGGTAGGTGTGGCTTTTATGGTGAAAATATTATCACAGATCTACAAGTGAAAAAGATGAAATGGGCAGAAGAAATGCAAAATGTAACGTGGTGGATCTGATAACTGCACTAGGAAAGATGTAAAGGTGGGGCCGAAGGGATTGTAAAGGAGAGACCGGATCTGAAAACTGCAGCTAGGAAATTAAAGGTGGGGCCAAGGCTTGTGAAGGAAGAGTTACCTTTTGATGAGGAGATTAAAGTATTAAAGAGTAGGCCATCGATATTCTACAAATAAAACAACAAAAGAAATCAGTACTAAGCAGCGGAAGCACTATTCTCGCAGCTAAACCTAGCCAGCAAGTCATGGGGAATAGAGAAAAGTAGCAAAGTGGTTGAAATGGGCCAGGGTCCTCCTGAACTTCAGCCAGATTCGGGCAGATTTCATTCACGATGGTGCTGGCTTAGAGGCATGGAAGTTTCAAGAGTGAAGGGGCATCAGTTCTCCTCCATGCGTTTCAGAAAGCAAAGAGGCCAGCATGGGTAGCAGCAAGAGGGTTCTCCTGATAAAGAAGGCCCTAATAGGCCATTGTGTGAAAGCTGTTAATGTGAAGCATGGGGGGCATCGAGAGGAACGACCAGGAAGGCTTTTTTCGAGATGCCAGACCTGTGAAGATATTTTGCCAAGGAGAGCTGACATAATGGGGAAGTTGGTACCGGGCCGTAGAGAAGAGATGTATGTTGTGCAAGAAAGCTGGAGAACTGAGCCATCTAGCTCCTTTGGAAGTCAAGGCCTTGCTCCCCGAAGGGTTGGTGTGGGGCTACTGGACTTGGTTTTAGCTTTGTGGTTTTCCATCTTGTTTTGGTCACGTATTTCCTCACGCGTTATCCTCATATTCCGTCCCTTATTGGACGATGGGAAGTGTATTTCGGTTCCACTGTAACATTGGGAGTAGTGTAACTTCCTTTTGATTTTACAGAGTGCAGTCTTACAGTTAAGAGATTGGCCTGAGTATCAGAAGAGACTTTGGCGTGTGGACTTTAATGACATTGAAACTGGTAAAGACTATGGGGGATTTTTTTTTAGTTGACCTAAAAATGTTTTGCTTTTATATGGTCAGGAACCTATGGGGCGCAGGGAGTGGAATGGTGGTTTGAATGGTGTTCCCCATAGGGCTCTGAGGTATCAGACGTTTGTTTCCATTTGGTGGTGCTGTTTCTGGAGGTTCTTAGAAGATGTGGCCATGCTGGGGGAGTGTGTCACAGGGGACGGCTTAGTGAGCTTAAACAGCCAGGTCACAGTTGCTTCACTCGCTGCTTCCGTGTCTCTTTGCGAGATGTAGAACCCTCTGTTTTGCTGCTCCGAATCCGGCCCCGCCTGCCCAGCCACAATGGGACTTAAATTCCCTGGAACCGCAAATCCGTAAGTCAATAAAACTCTATCTTTTATAAGTTCCTTGGTTGGTGGTTGGTATCACAGCACAGAAAACTGACTAATACCAGACCTTAGTGTAGTAAGATGTTACTAAAGTAATTAATATTTATTTCCATGTATGAGAGTGGGACAGTTACTCAATCACAAACTGTATAACTTGAGATGTCTTGGTAAGCCTGGGAGCAGGGTTTTAAATGACCGATTCTTTTTTTTTTTTTTTTTTTTTTTATTGTCGCTTTTTTTGAGACAGGGTTCCCTGTACCCTCAGACTGTCAGAACTCACTCTGTGACCAGGCTGGCTTGCTAAAAGATTTTTTTTTTGCCTCTGCCTCCCAAGTCTAGGACTAAGGATGCACAACACCAGCCTGGCTTATGACTATTTCTCTTTGAATGCTTAGAAGTGTTTTTATGTAGGCTTAGGCAAATGTCCCACATGTATAACACTTCAAAGCAAAGAAATAATTTGCACCCGGGAATTTAACATGTCTTAGCAATTTGATATCAAGTAAATTGATACTTCATTTTAAAAAATTATTCCCTTAGCTACTTGAGCTGAAGTCTAATACCATTTAAGCCAGTCTCCAAAATTACAACTGTTGGTTAGACACAAATGTCATAAAAAACTGGTTTCAAAACAAACTTTAGAGCATTTTTCAGAAGTGTAGTAATATCCCTAATCTGGGTTTCCAACTTAATAAGAGATGGAAAATGGATGGGCCAGATAAACTCCATTTTGGTTCAGAAATAATATTCTTTCTTGTTTTTTTTTTTTTTTAAATATGGAACGCTTTACAAATTTGCCTGTCATACCTTGCCAGGGGGCCATGCTAAATCTTCTCTGTATGGTGTCCAATTTTAGTATATGTGCTACCGAAGCAGCACGAAAATAATTAATGTCTTTGTTTTTTTTTTTTTTATTTTTTATTTATTTTATTTTTTTTTTTTTTTTTTTTTTGTTGTATGATGTAATTGTTATGTATTCTGTGCCGGATGCGACGCGTCGGAGGTCAAGAGGGCGTCGGACTCCCTGGAACGTGGAGTTCTCTCTGGAATTTGAGTTTAAGACGGCTCTGCGCCGCCATGCTGGTGCTGGGGATCGAACCCACCCGGGTCACTCTGCAAGGAGCGGTCGGCAGCTCTAACGCTAGGACCATCGCTCCAGCCTAGAAATAATTATTTCTGACCTTAACCTAACCGATCTGCTCTGCTAGGGATTGAAGGCACACTAGGATTAAGGCATGGCCACCACACTCAGGCTGGGGACTCCCAGAGTGGTCCGCCCAGCCACAGGTAATGCAACTTTAAGGTGTACGTAAGATTAGCCAACTTCTGCTCTTTGCAAAAATGTTTGATAGGTTAATTGAATACCTCTGCTCTGGAAAATGCTTAAGGCTGGTCAATGCTTTTTTCTGATCCATAACATTAAAAAGCAATAAAGTCAATCCAGTTATAACGAGAGACCATATTAGAGAGTTGAACATACCAAAAGCATGAAGTGCAGTTAATATTTTTCTGGTTGATTCTTCATTCATACCGTTGTCGCAGCTCACCTGTCCATCTCAGTCAGCTACAGGGCTTCAGAAGTTTCAGAGCTTAACGTTGGGTGTGGTGTGACACGCCTTTATCCCCGACCTCTGGGAGGAGGGCCAGGCGCGATTCTGTGAGGTTCAAGGCCAGCCTGGTCTACAGCAAAATCCGTCCAAAAACCCCCCCCGACCAAAAAAAGAAAGTTTTCAAAGATTAAATACCACAACACACACAGAGCAGTACAGATAGCACAGACCAGCCTGACAGCAGTTGAGGCCTGAGGAGGTAGGTTTGCTTCCTTTGAGCAGGAAGGGACGGGAACCTGGGGAGGGGAATCAGAATAGGAAATCACTGCAGGAACACAATAAAGCCTATTAGCTCCCAGGTAGCCGTATCTTCCCACCCCTGAGAGGCAGAGAACAGGAGTGGCAGGCCATTCTGGTATCAATTTCATAACCCCCAAGATGCAGCTTTGACCAAGCAGGCCAAAATGGTGTTTCCAACCAGAGAAACAGAAACAAAGCTACCATGCTCAGGAATTCCCAAAGCTCTCAAAGATCTACCCAAACCAGACCAAGAATAGACATACCGCTCTGCCACTCCTGGGTGCTGGGAGAAGTTTGGACAGAAAGGAAATATAGGACTTTCATATTAAAAATAAGTAAAGCGTTAAAAGCCGAAAAAAAAAAAAAAAGTAGTGGAGCTAATCCTAGCCTTGGAGGCCAGAGGAGGCAGATCTTTGTGAGTTCAGGTCAGCCTGGTTCTGAAAACAGAGTGAGTTCCCGGACAGTCAGGAGCTAAGGAGACCCTTGTCTCAACAAAACAAAAAAAAAAAAAAAAAAAAAAAAGTAAACTAAAACAGTTAATCTGGGGCTCATGCGGTTAAGAGCACCAACTGCTTCCAAATAAATAGCATACGGCAATGAGAACAGTTTGGGTAAATTTAACTTAAGAAATTATGCTTGGCTCCTGTTACATGGTATGTGTAATACAACTTAGCATCTAGTAGTCAAAACATAAAAAATTAAAAAAAAAGAGGGGAGTGGGAGGTGGCGGTAGTATCCCTTCTGGGATACAAATGAGAAAACTCTGATGTTCCATCCTATTGTAAATTTTTCATATTTTGAGATCTTAAACTAACAATGAGGAGGAGAATTTTATGTTTCCCCAAGGTAAAAATCACCAATCATAATGCCTGAAAACGTACAACTTTTGGTCAGGATGGACTGGGAAATGCCAGCAGAGAGGCTGACCCATGTCTGAACATTTAAAGAAAGCTGAACCTCAGACTGCCTGGGTACAGACACTGAGCATCCTTCTGAAATTCTATTGGGTTAACTGTTTATAATGGGCCGCTAACGTGAGTTTACCTTCCAGATACTGAGAAACCTTCCTACCTCTCCCCTTTATAGGAAAAAAAAAAATGATGGTATGAATCATGTCCCTAACTGTAAATTGAGCCACTCGTTAATATGTGGTAATTTCTTTTTTTTTTTAATTATTTTTTTATATTTTATTTATTTATTTAATTTTGTATGGTGTAAGAATGTACTGTCTGCAACTGCAGGCCTGTGCACAGCCGTGTCATGCAATGCCGCGGAGTCAGAAGAGGGTCTGGATTCCCTGGAACTGGAGTTCTCCTGGAAATTGGATTACAGACGGTTCGTAAGCACCATGTGGGTTGCTGGGGATCGAACCGGGTCCTCTGCAAGAGGTCGTTGCACTTAAACCGGCTAAGGCAAGCTTCCAGCCCTATAGTGGGGTAATTCTTATAAAACAGGTATAACTACCCTTTTTTAATTACTGATGGCATAGGAACTGTTGAAACTCATAAATATTTCCTAACTAAGGCCAAATTCAGACAGTGTTTTTTTTATTATTGTATTTAATTTATTTATTTATGTGTATGAATGTATTGTGCATGAGATAGGTTTTTGTGCACCTGCGTCGCGCAAGCCGTGGAGGTCAGAAGAGGGCTTGGATCCCACCTGAATGGAGTTCTCTGGCAATTGGAGTTAACGATGGAGTTCTCAGCCGCCAGTGGGGTGCTGGGGATCGAACCCAGGTCCCTCTGCAAGAGCAGTCGGCGCTTTAAGACCGCTAGGTCCATCCCTCCAGCCCAATACAAGTTTTATAAGTGTAGAATTAAGCAAAATATATTAACTACAGGAAAGCTCTGACAATCAGCAATGAATTATTCTGCTAGGAGATGTTGGCTAGGGGATTCAAACCCTCCCCAAATTATAAAGGCCTTTTGCCTATAAGTGGGATAATGCAAGGAGAAAAGGTGATAAGTCCCTGTTGTCGAAGACCTGGTGTGAGCATGAAAAATATTATGAACTACTTGCTAATGTACAACTGGCCTCTGAAATGCCAGAGATGTTACAAAAGCCACTAAAGCAATACAGCAAAATATTGTCTCCCTGAGACAACAGACTCAATCCATCGGTAATCAGCTACACCTCAACTGCCTGGAGATATTGTGCAACAGTGGCACCATGGTCTAATTATCCCAAATCTAATTGGCTATTAGCTCTCTCCTTGGAGGAATAACTCACAGCGGATGCACAAGCTTATGTCCTCTAGTGGTTAGATGTTATAAGCCACAAAATAAAACTTGCACACTTTATAGAGAAACCACAGTTTGTGATTAGCATACCATCCAAGCACTGTGTCTATGCTCACAGCTTAGCTTGCCATAATTAGTACTGCTAAATGCCTGTACATCCAATTGCTTGTGCTTTGTTAGTATGATAAAAAGGGTATCAACTGGATAAAGCTGTCAACCCATAAAGGGAAACAACCTGAACAGCTAGAGTCCAAAATGATAACTCCAAAAAATTAGACTGTTTTCTTTCTCTCACCCACTTGTGCCTCCTTCCCAAAGCCCAGGGAACAAATTGCGGAAGAGGAGTCGTGGTAGAATGTAAGGGCTGCAGAGAGAGGGGGTGAATCATGAGACTACAGCAATATAGTCTGGACTCCTAATTGATCAACATGCCTGTGCATACAAGCTTCTCCAACTGGACTATGGAACCTATGGGTTGTTCAAAATTTGGACATAGATACTTGCAAAATGCACATTACCAATACTATTGTATGGCAAACTGAGTTAACATCAATGTTATCTGAAACAACTGTGTATTATATTTAGAAGTCCTTAAAAACAAATAATAAAAAATTAATATGATGCTCCACAGGGAATAAGATATATCTGAAGATATTTGAATTGCAAGAAAAAGATGGTAAATTCTTCTTGTGAATAATATAATAAATAAATAATAGAATAAATAAATAAATAATCTAAAAAAAAAAAGAGCACCGAATAGCTCTTATGCAGAGGGGGTGTCTATTCCTAGCACCCAATGAATGGATAAATACTTTATTAGCTGCATGTGGTAGTGCCGGGCTTTTAACTCTCAGCACTTGAGAGGCAGAGGGCAAGGTGGATCTCTGTGAGGTTCAAGGGCCAGCCCGGATCTAACAAGTGAGTTCAGGCCAGCCAGGGCTATAGGATGACCCCTATTAAAAAAATAAAATTAAAAAAGAGACACACAAAAAAAATAGTTTCCAAACACATTATAGTTATTTTGTTTTGCCTCGGGCTGTTCTCTTGAAGGCAAAAGATGGTTTAGACCTTTTATTGGGGGAGCTTCAGCTCTTTTCATATAATTTGGCCAATTTTAATTTTTTTTAATTTGTTTTAAAGAATATGTACTGCTGTTGAGCATCTACCTAAGAATTGATTTCTAAGGTTTTTATTTATTTTATTTATTTTTGTATTGTATGAATGGTACTGTCTGCATGGAGGTTTGTGCACCTGTGTCCATCGAATGCTGGATGTCCCTGGAACTGTAGTATCTCATGGAATTGGAGTTACAGACGGTTCTCCAGGCGCATGTGGGTGGCTGGGGAACACCCGGGTCTCTGCAAGAGCAGCGGTGCTCTTAAACCACTAGGGCATCTCTCCAGCCCCTAATTGTGCAGCAATGTATAGTTTTTGTATAAATTAGACTGGTCATGAGATGTGTTTTAGATTTTACATGTCTAGGACTTTGTTGCCACAATGTGCATAAACAAGTAGTGAGTTTAGTGGAATATTTAGATATTTAAAATATTTTAGGGTACCCAGGTTATACCATTAAAATAGTTTTATCTTTTTGGACTGGAGAGATGGCGAGGCGGTTAAGAGCGACCGACTGCTCTTGAGCAGGACCGGGTTCCGAATCCCAGCACCACATGGCACTGAAAAACGCTTTTAGTCCAGTTCCAGGGGAATCCGACACCCTCTTCTGGAACTCTGCAGCATTGCATGACAAGGATGCACAGCACCTAACATGCGCAGTACATTCATACACTACAAATAAAATAAAATTTAAAAAAAATTTATATTTTTTATTAACATGTAGAATAAAAATCTAGTAATTCTTTATGCACAGCAATGAAAAAGGAAAAACTTTCCAAGCGAGGTGGCGCACTCCTTTATCCTAGCAACTTGGGAGGCAGAGGCAGGCGGACTTCTTGGTTCAAGGCCAGCCTGGGTATACAAGTGAGTTTTAGTGCCAGCTGGTACTAAATAGGAGACCCTTCCTCAAAAAAAAACAAGAAGAAAAGCAAAGCTTTTGTTTTGTGGCCACATCTTAAATTGTTTTGAGACAATCACATGAAGAAAAAAACATAGATTACATTAGATCTCTGCAGTTTCTCCTGCAATGGAAATACATTAGATAGTTACGCATGGAAATAATAAAAACATGACATTACAGAGGAAGTTTCTTAAACTACATTAAGAAAATATGTTGCAGGTTGGGTGGTGTTGCCACCTTTATTCCCCCCCAGTAATCAGGAAGCAGGGCAGAGGCAGAAATCTTTGTGAGTTAAGGCCAGCTGGTTCTACAAAGCGTCCAAGACAGCTGGGACTAAGGGAGCCTGTCTCAAAAAGACCAAGAAAGAAAGAAAGAAAGAAAGAAAGAAAGAAGAGAGAGGGAGAGAGAGAGAGAGAGAGTGAGAGGAAGGAAGGAAAAGGAGGAAGGAAGGAAGGGGAAGAAGGACGAATGCGAAGCGTGCATAGGATAATTAGGAAAACAGGAAAGAAAGAAAGAAAGAAAGGAAAGAACGAAAGAAGCATCAGAGAAATAGAGAAGAACAGAAAGAAAAAAAGAAAGAAGGAAAGAAAGAAAGAAAGAGAGGTGAGAGATGGCTAGCGTTAAGAGGCGCAGACTGTCTTACAGAGGACTTGGGTTCGATCCCCAGCACCACGAGGTGGCTGAGAAACCGTCCTGAAATCCGGTTCGGAGAACTCCAGTTCCAGGGAATCCGAAACGCTGTTCTGACCCGTCCGCGCATGCACAACACGGGTGCAAAACCTGCATTGCAGACATACAAAATTCATACATCATGACAAATAAGATAAAAAATTTAAAAAAAGAAAGAAAAAAGAAAGAAAAAAAGAAAGAAAGAAAGAAAGAAAGAAAGAAAGAAATAGAAAGTGACATCAAGAAAATAGAAGAGAGAGAGAAAATGAAAGACAGACAAAATGAAGGCACGGCATGAAGGCCCGATTACTGGCATCCTTAATGCCGCCTTTGAAGTCTCTTCCTTCATTCCCGGTCCTTCCTTTCACGTCGACTTCTACACGTCCACCCCTGTCTTTCTCTTCCATTCTCGTTCTGGTTTTTTGTTTTTTACCTTGCTTCGCCGTTTTATCCTGTCTTGTGTATATGTGGTTTTTCCCTTCTTGGCCTCCTCCCCGAGCCAGATCTCCCCCATGTGCCACCCACTTTCGTCCTTTAGAATTCCGTCCCCCCTTATCCCCCCAATTTTTTCATTTCCTTCCCAACTCCACCCCTTTCTTTCCCTTCATCTTCCTCGTCTGTGCCTTTTTCTTTCTCTCTCCCCCCCTCTTTCCTCCCCCCGCCCCTGCCACTTGCATCTTGCTCGCCACCTCCCAACCCCCTGATCTCCCGCTCTTCGTTATCCTCCCATTTCCCCGATACCCCCCCGCTTCCTTCACCTTTTTACCCTTTCCTCCTTGTCCTTTTCCTCTCTCTCGTCTTCCTTCCCCCCCCTCCCCCCCATTTTTTTTTTTTTTTTTTTTTTTTGTTTTTATTTTATTCAGTTACTTAGTTATTTCTTTATTTATTTATGATATTTATTGGTCCTTTTTAAGACAGGGTGCTCCCTGTATCTCTGGCTGTCCTGGAACTCAACTCTGTAAACCAAGCTGGCCCTCAAAATCCACAGAAGATCCGCGTTGCCTCTGCCTCCCAACTGCTAGAATCAAAGGAGCATGTGTTCGCCACCACGGCCGGCATTATTTATTTCGTAAATGTGTGTATCAAATGTACTGTCTGCATGCAAATTTGTGCACGTCGTGTCATGCAATGCCGCGAGGGTCAGAAGAGGGTATCGGATGCCCTCCCCTTCCTCCCCTAAACTGGAGTTCTCCCTGGAAGTGGAGTTTCAGACAGTTCTCACCGCGCCCAAATGGTGGGGTGCTGGGGATCCGAAGAACGACCCCGGGTGGGGTCCGTCTGTAAATGGCGGTCGGGGGGCGGGGCGCTTTAAAACAAAGACCGCATAGGGCCAATCTCCCAAACCCAGTATATATATTTTTTTTATATATGTGTAGTTGAATGTAACTCTGTTTGCATGCAGGTCTGTGCCACCTGTGTTGTGCAAAGGCAGAAGTAGGACGGAGGTCAGAAGGAGGGTGTAGGATTCCCCCTCATGGATTTCCCGGAATTTCCCGATTTCTCCCCTTGGAACTAACTAACTGAGGGTTCTCCGGGGGTCTTTTCTCTTCCCTTTTCTCTTCTCCTCTTCTCCCTCCCTCCTCCTCCTGCCCTCCTTCCTTCTCCTCTCTCTCTCCTGGAATTGAGATTTCAGAGAAAAGAAAGGGTGAGTTGGAAGAGAAACTTTCTGTTCTTTTTTTTGTTTTTTTTATTAATTTTTATTATGCTGGTACGTGTAAATGAATGTCCGTCTGCATGCAGATTTGTGCACACCGTTTGTGCAATGCCGCCGAGGCCAGACTCTCCAAATTCTTAAACGATACTTGAAACTTACTGCCATAATACTGGACAAATGGATCTCATCTAGAAAGTTCTCTTCAGGGGCTGGAGGATGGCTAGCGGTTTAAAGATGCCCGACCGCTTTACAGAGGAACCCGGGTTCGATCCCCAGACCCACATGTGCGGTCTGAGAACCGTTGAACCTCCAATTCCAGTAGAACTCTACAGTTCCAGGGGAATCCGAGAACACTCTTCTGACCTCCGTGGCCATTGCACGACACTGTTGCACAACAGACCTGCATGCAGACAGTACATCATAAACATACAGAACTAAATAAAATTAAAAAAAAAAAAAAAAAAAAGAATTTGGAGAGTCGCTCGACCGCGGCTTGAGGTGGCTGCATGCCTTTTAATTCTAGTGCATTGTGGAGGCAGAGGCAGATGGCATCTTTGTGAGTTCAAGCCAGGCCTGGTCTACAGAGTGTTTCAGGCAGTTGGGGTTACAATGAGACAATCCCGGTCTCGAGAAAGACAAAAAAAAAAAAAAAAAAAAAGAATTTGGAAAACAACAAAAAGTCTAGGGAGCTGGGAGATGGCTCAGTCATTAAGCGAGCTCAAATTGCTTTGCAGAGGACCTGGTTCTATTCCCAGCCACCCACTTGGCGGCAAGACACCATTTTTAATGCCCTGGTGCATGGTGGTGCACACCTGTAATCTAGCTCTTGGCAGGCCGAGGCAGGTGGATCTTTTCTGTGTTCAAGACAAGCCAGCCTGTCTAAAGAGTAGTTCCAGCCAGCTGGGGATACTCAGGGAGACCGGTCAAAAAAAAAAAAAAAAAAAGGGACAAAAAAAAAAAAAAAAAAAAATTTAAAAAATAATAATAATAATTTGAAGTCTAGAGTGCTCTCTAGTGGCCATTTACTTATCGTCCAGAGGGTACCGAAGCCAAGAGGAAGTGCAGAGCCAGGACAGTCATAGAAGACTGCTTGGAAAGAAAAGAACCCATAGGTTAAAGACAGAGAAAAAAAGAGAAAATTAAGCAAGTTTGGTTTAGGAGGGAGATGAGGTAACGAGTCTCAGAACGACAAGTCATTAAGATGGAGGAAGAAAAGAGAAGGAGTTGGAAGAAAGAAGAAAGGAACATGACAGAGCTGCTGGGGGTACGTGCTTTGTTGGATCTGGTTTATGTGCTGCTTCTGCTATGGACTTTCTCAGTTTTCACACTGAGACCATCTTCTCCCACTGGGTCTCGGGCGTGTCCTGCACATTTAAGGAAATAGGGGGCTCAAGACACTGGGAGATCAGCCCTTATGTGTGTTTTCCCAGCAAAGCCAAAAGTTCCTTCTGATCCGGGAATGGGATATGTAGGGTTTCCCTGTGAGGCTGTTGCACATCCTGGGGGGGGGGTGCCCCCTGACACCCACACCCCATAAGGGTGTGGGGAACAAGTGCCTCTTGTCTTCAGAGCCTCTGTGATGAGGCACTCATTAAGTTCCTAAGCTAAAGCCTGTAAAGTGTACAAGAAATCACAGGAAAGGTTAAACGAGAGGAAGGGGAAGGAAGGAAAGAGGAGGATGCAAAACAAAACAACAGGGAGTGAAGGGAAGGGAGAGAGAGGGAGCGGTAGCCACAGTAAAGAGAAGGAAGTCCAGAAGCCATCCATCCATGTCTGGCTGGTATTCCAAATGAGTTCTCCATGCTTGGAGTGGCGTCCCAGTGTCTGAAGCGGGGAGAGAGGCCCGGAGGCGAGAGTCACCCAATGTTCCAGAATGATTTTCGAGCACTGAGCAAGAGTGGACCTTGTGTGTCTACAAGTGACTCTGAGGGAGAGAAGAGTGGCCATCACAGGGGAAAGGAAGGAGAGGAAAGAGTGAGTGAGAGACACATAGAGAGAGACTTGGGAGGGAAGAGAGAGAGAGAGAGACTAGTACCTAGAGAGGTCACATGGAGGGGGGAGACGAGAGCCCGGGTTTGGATAATGACCAGAGAGGGGGACAGAGAGAGAGAGAGAGAGAGAGAGAGAGATAGGAGAGGAGAGAGAGAGGACAAAGGATTTGAGTGTGTTGGAGAAACAGATCCGTCTCTCAAGTGGGCATGAACTCACTCGGTTACCGTGCTGGCGTATCAACAGTTGCAGGAACCAGAGGAATTCAGTGGCTCTTGCTGGTGGTGCTGGTCCAGGGTTCAGAAGAAGGAAAGGGGACAAAAAAAAAAAAAAAAAGCCAGGTGTGGTAGGGCATGCCTTTAATCCTAGCACTGGGGGGGCAGAGGCAGGCGGATCTTTGTGAGTTCAAGGCCAGCCTGTTAATTCCAGGACAGCTGGGGCTACAGAGACCCTGGTATCCAAAAGGCAAAAAAAAAAAAAAAAAAAAAAAGTAAAGGGGAAGGCAGTGGGAGGGTGTAATTAGGCAGCTGGTCTGATCAAGTCCATCAAGTCCGTCAGCCACCCATGCCCAACTTGAGGCAGCCAGAGTCTACACCCTCAACTTAGTTCATGGCACCAGATTTAGGTTCATTTTGAGGGGAGAATCGGTGCAGAGAGGAGAAAATGTCAGTACTCCAATGAGAAGGAAGTTTGGTTTATTTCAGGCATGGCGACTGGCCTCCTGTGTCGGGATTAATGATAATTCAGCATTAGAATGTTCCCCAAATGGCAGTTTTATAACCAGGGCACACAAGGAAGGGAGTTTTCAAGGAAGTGTGGGCAAGGAGATGGGGGAAATGGGATAGGTGACTTTGGGCTGGTATCGGTAGGAGCACTCCAGATAAACTGAGGCTGTGCCTGCATGATATTGAGAGCGACGGTGGTGCGCAAACTTCTACCTCAGTTGGTTTCCTAGAATCCCTGACTTAGGTGGCTATAACTTTACAATATCAATAAACATACATTTTTTTTTTTTTTTTTTTTTTTTTTGGTATTTTTGAGTTTTTTTTTTTTTTTTTAGTTCCAGCTGGCCTGGAAATTTTTTGTAGACCAGCTGGCCTTGACTCAACGGAGTGCTGGGATTAAAGCGTGGGCCACCAACGCCCGGTTTACAACATACATCTTATTTAAGAGTCCGAAGTTTTCCTTTGCAAATACATTGCTTAGTAACTTTACGCCTCTACCACCAGAACAAGTTAAAAGGTACGGAGGTCACAGCTCATTAATTCCACTGTACACTAATTTTTCCCCATCAGTCTGAAAGGAGACTTTCTGTCCTTGGTCTGGCTTCCAGCAGCTGACTATCATCCTTATATCTGCCCCCTCCAGCCATGTTCAGAGTGCATTACTCCCATCTCTTCTCAGCACAGCACCACCTCATCTGAGTCCACCCCCTCCTGGGTCTCTCAGAAGGACCCTCATAATGACCAAGAGCCTACCAAGATCATCTCCCCAGGTCAAGACCCTTGGTCACATCTGCAAAGTCTCAGTGCCATGAAAAGTAGATTCACAGGTTCTGGGGTTGGGGATGAGTGTGCCTAGAAGCCATGCAGTGTTCTGGAAACAGGAAGAGGCTGAGTAATTCTGCCCCAAGAGGAAGTGCCCCAGGAAGCCACAGGCTTCCTATTAAACATTCAAATGAGCTGAAGCCCATCTAACCGGGTCATCCTTAACTTCATTCCTTTAAATATTCAAACAAGAGGATTGGAGAGATGCGTCAGCAGTTAAGAACACTGGGTGCTCTTGTAGAGGGTCCTAGGTTCGAATTCCTAGCACCCACATGCAGCTAACAACCCTCTGTAACACCAGTTCCAGGGGACCTGACGCCCTCGGTTCTGACATCCTCCACATTGTAGAAACAGGGTGCACTTACATACATGGAGGAAATTACACGTATACACATAAAATAAAATAAGGGGCTTGGAGAGATGGCCTAAGCGGTTAAGAGTGCCGACTACCTCTTGCAGAGACCCGGGTTTGATCCCCCACCCACATGGCGGCTAAGAACGGCTTTAACTAACTAACCATCAACTCCAGGTTCCAGGGGAATCCAACACCCTTTCTGACACGTTCCCCGAGGCATTGCATGACACGGGTGCACAAACCTAGCATGCAGACAGTACATGATACACATAAAAAAAAATACAATTTGGGCTGGAGAGAGGTCCCTAGCGGTTAGGAGCGCCGAGCACTCTTGCAGAGAAACCCGGGTTCGATCCCAATGCCCACATGGCGGCCGAGAAACCGTCTGAAACTCCAGTTCCAGGAAAACTCAGTTCCAGGGAAACCGACACCCGCTTCTGACCTCCGCGCAATTGCACGACACAGGTGGCACCAACCTGCAAATGTAGACAGTAATTCATACACATACAGAAAATAAATAAAATTAATAAAAACAATTTTTTTTTTTTTTTAATTAAAACAATAAATAATAAAATAAAAAAAATATTCAACACCACTAGAATCCTCAATTAGCTCTCTGCTCTCTGCACTGGGCCAGCCAAACCTCAGAATGCTTAAACAGCTTTGTAAGGGAAACAGCCCAACCACCACTCACAATGCCAGGAGGGATCCTTGACCATCCTGCCCTGGTGAGTAGCACCTGCAACATGATGTTCAACCAATGGGCGGCCAGCAAGTTACAGTGAGATATAACATCAGCCAGCAAAGTTACACAGTTACAATGGGTCAGAAAGAAACAGAGGAACCAGCCATCAGAACTGCCCGTGATCCCAATGGCTCCTAAACCAACCCACCTCTGTCTTATGCCACCAAGTTAGTTCAATTTCCATACATCATAGGGCTGGCCCCTTGTAGGAAGCCTTCTTTGTAACGAGCAGATACATGGCAGCCCTGCTAAGGGGAAGGGAAACACAGTACCCACCAGCAGCCACTGTAAAGAACTGACCTCTTGATGCAGAGACCAGCAGGCTACTTCTGTAGCCAGACCTGAGAGGTACTTCTACCTCCGGCCCTCAGCCTGGGACAACAAGACACAATTCCCACTCTTGCTGTGATTTCTCCACATGACCAGAGCCTGCTGCCCTGGACAGGAATTTCAGGCTGACAACTGATGGCCTATCTTCAGCCTATCTCCACTCACAATTCACTTCACACCACACCACACCTATACGGTTGGTGGTCCAAAGACCCCTTTCCAACCCACCACCACCTGAATGAAATGTGGGCCTGCTTTGGCCTGTGTGCTCGTAAGAGATTAAAAAGTTGAAGGCCTGGAATTCTGTAATGATGGTAATGGAGAATTCAAATTTATTTGCCTGATCCAAGCCTGCTTTTCTCAGCCACAGCATGTTAGTTCCCGCGCCAATCCGCAGGCCCCCATTCTAGCCCCGGCCCCTGTGGCCCCCCCCCCAGCCCATCCACTCTGGGGCTCGGTCTCTGCTCCTGCCATTGGGGTGGGGTCAGAGAAATCCACTGACTCCCATCTACATGGTACTCTGAAGGGTGCTAGCTGAGACCCAGCCCCCAATTCAACCTAGGAGCAATCTTCCTACAGTCCCTCCCTTAGCCTAATGGAGCCCACGCCCTATTGTTCCTTTTTAGCCCTTTGTGGGCATAGTAATTGAACGTGCTGGCATTTAAACTTAAAAATATCAGTCTACTTGTGCAGTCCTGGTCCGTGTGCGTCAACATCCCTGAGTCTGACTGAATAAATTAGGAAAGAATATTCACTTTAGAGTCAGTCGTAGGTAGGTCTGCCACCTACCAGTGCTGTGATTTTGGAAAAGTTACCTTCTCTAAGTCTAACGGAAGGATGGGTGAAGGCACTAGTGGTGATAGCAGACTCCTCCCAGGTAATATTCTGTCTTGAAGCAAAACTCATTAAGGCACAGGATAGTCTAAGGTAAATATTCCATCCTCCAGGGAAGGTTATTAAACTCAGAAAGTAAACAACTCAATAGCTCCAGGAAGTTCCAAACTAACCAGATACACTAGGCCCTCCCTCTATGAGCCTATATAAGCCCTGAGAACTGCTAAGAGACACTCTCAAACAAGCTGATCTATCTAAAAGGGGCTCAGGGATGGAGAGATGACTCACTGGTTGAGTGCACAACGCTCTTGCAGAGGACCAGGTTCATTCCCAGCACCTACATGGCGGCTAAGAACCATCTTTCACTCCAGTTCGGCAGGAGGCCAACACCCTCTTCTGACCTCCAAGGGCATGGGTGCAACAACCTGCAAACGACAGTACACTCATACACATAAAAAAAAAAAAGAATAATAAGAATTAATAACCGAATAAAGGGGGCTCAGACCAGTTGAGGTCCTGACACTGAAGTCCTGGAGAACACTGGAGAGATGCTGGTCTTCAGTCTATGTATGTTGGAATCTGAAGAAGCTGGCTCTATTATTGAAGGAATGCCACAGCAACAGGACAGATACACTTTACCAGTAAGATGAAGGCAAGTGCAAAGCAAGCTGTCTTCTGACATTCCTTCTTATGTGTGCTGGCACCAGGGGTCCTGCCCACGTTTAGGGCGGGTCTATGAACTTCAGATAATCTGATCAGTAAAAGTCTTTCATAATTTAGTTAACCCCAGATCTAGCCACATTGACAACCAAGATCCGCCATCATAATCTCCAACCTGTCAAGTTGCCAGCAAGTTGTGCAGTGTCTCCACCTTTTGAGACCCATCACCGATGCTATCAGGGACTTCTAGATGACACAGTTGTCTTTGTGTCATTTCTGCTTCTGTACGTAGTCCCTTGCCCATATCCCTGTTAAGTACCTCCAATTAAACTCATGGGTTCACCAGGCTGGACTTGGGTTTGAATATCCTTACATTGAGGATTACTTTTTTAATGTTTCTAGGATATGAAGTCCTGTATGTAGTGCACCCATGTTATACAGATTCCAGGAGGTAAAAGGCAAACCGATCTTTCTCGAACTGTAGTTGTGGATGGTTGTTAGCTGTTATGTGGTGCTGGAAAGCAACACCCAGGTCCTCTGCAAAAGCATCCAGTGCGCTTAACCACCCCCCGCCATCTCTCAAGCCCAAATATTATCCTTACTTTGATCTGTCATTGGTTTCTTGTCCTGGGGCAAGATGTCATGTCTCCTAAAAAATGTCACCCATATTGGTGCCCAAACAGCGCCCAACAGAATCAAAGATGAGTTTGGGAGGAGTGATTATATAGTCTTGGTTACACATAGCCTGAGGATGAAGCATCCATGAAGGAATCCCCATGTGGTTATCTTCCCTTCTGGGGTATGGGCTAGTGTGCCTTTGCTATGTCAGTGGTTGCATGGTCCCTACAATGGAAGCTGAGATGTGCGACAAAGCTAAATCCTCTACTCTAGGGAAAGACTGAATGAAGATCTTCAAGGGAAATCCTGATGAAGATTTGTGCTGGATAGCTCTAGTGGCAACTGGACACAACCTGGGTGAAGGGAGCCTCAGTTGGGGAATTGGCCTCATTGGACTGGCCTGTGAACACATATGTGGAGTAGTCTTAATTGAGCAATGTGGGAGGCCCAGCCCACTGCGGGTGGTTGCAACCCTGGGCAGGTTGTTTAGGTTAGCAGTATAGAAAGAGCAGGCGTGGGCATGGGCCAGGGAGCAATACCCAGTAAGCAGATTCCTCCATGGCCTGTGCCTCAGCTCATGCCTCCAGATTCCTCCCGGAGTTCCTATGCTGGGCTCTCCCTCAGTGATGGAACTGTGACCCAGGACATGTGAGCCAAATATACCCTTTCCTCCCCAAGTTTGAAATTGTCAGAGTCTTTTGTCACAGCTGTTGAAGAGAAACTAAAACAGTCTTCTATGTGGTAGGGAGTGACACACTTCATGTGAGGGTATAGAAATGCCCTAAAAAAAGGTAAAGATTACAAACAATTTTGTATATGTGCCATTAGAGTAACATGTAAGGGACAAGAATATCAACAGGCTGCCACACAGGTTTTGTGGCCATGGCTATGAATAGTAAAAATACATTTAAGGAGCCATAAAGATGGCTCAGTGGCAAGAGCAATGCCTGCTCTTTCAAGAGGACCCAACTGGGACTCCCCAGCACCCACATGGAGTTAACAACCATCCAGGATTTCATGTCCAGGGGATCTGATGTGCCTCTTCTGATCTCTGTCGAGTATTGCAAAGGCATGGGAGGATTATAATTACATGCAGGCAATTACACTCATACACATAAATAAAAATAATAAATGAAATATATTTTTAAAATATTTTTATTTAATAAAATATTTTTTAGATGGCTCAGTGGTTAAGAGCACCAAGTGCTCTTGCAGAGGACTGGTGTTCGATTCCCAGCATGCACAATGGCAGCGAAGAACCATCTTTAAAGCCGGGCATAGTGGCACAAGCCTTTAAGAATCCTACACTGGAGGCAGAAGCAGGTGGATCTCTGTGAGTTCAAGGCTAGCCTGGCTACAGAGTTGAGTTCCAGGCCAGCTGGGGATATAGAGACCCTGTGGTGAAAAAAAGGGAGAAGGGAGGGAGGTAGAATCAAAGAAAAGAACAATTTTTTCATGAGGAAGGAAGGTAAGGAAGGAAGGAAAAAAGAAGGGGAAGGAAGGAAGGCAGGAAGAAATAGGCATGAAAGACGGGAAGGACGTAAGGACGGAAGAAGCCGATGGATGGGTCTGAGAGATGCTAAGTAGTATTAAGACCCCTGGTCCTCTTGCAGAGGATCTGGGTTCAATTTCCAGCACCCACATGGTAGCTAACAACCACCTGTAACGCCATTTTCAGGGGATCTGACACTCTCCCTCCTCTGACCTCCTAAGGCATTGTACTTAAATACAAGGAGACAATAACCTCATATGCATAAAATAATAATAGATATTTTAAAAAAAAAGAGAAGCAGCCAGACTGGGTGTTGTGGCACACAGTTTGGAGAACACTGCTCGAAATACCTAAATTCTGCTGAAAGCATGCCTGACCAGCACAGTGGCACCTACAATCAAGAATGAGTATGTGCCAGGCATGATGGTGCACCCGCCTTTAATCCCAGCACTCAGGAGAAAGGAAGCAAATCCTCTCTGTGAGTTAAGCCAGCCTGGTCTACAAATGAGTTACAGGACAGCCCAGAGCTACAGAGAGACCCTAGGTCAAAAACAATCAAAAAAAAAAAAAAAAAAAAAAGACAAGTTCTTAGCCACCATGTGGGTGCCTGGGAATCCAACCCAGGTTCTTTGCAAGCAAGAGGAAGCCAGGGGTCTTAAACTTTGTAGTTTGACTGAGAAATGCTCCCCATAGGATCCAAGTATTTGGAGATCTTGTCCCCAGTTGGTGGCGGCTGTTTTGGGAGAATGTAGGAGGTGTGGCCTTGACAGAGGAAGCTTGTCACTGGAGTGTGGGTTTGAATTCTTAGTTTTCAAGTCACTGTTCTCCTTGAAAATGTGAGTGCTCAACTTTCTATTCTGGTCTGGCCACTCCTCCTCCATGGCTCTCCACCATGATGGACTCATATTCCTCTGGATCATAAACCCAAATAAACTTCTTCTTCTTTAAGTGGCTTTGGTCAGTGTGTCTTATCACAGCAACAAAAATGACTAGCCCGGGCGTGGTATCGCATGCCTTTATCTTAGCACTTGGAGGCAGAGGTAGGCGGATCTTTGTTGAGTTCAGGCCAGCTGGTCTATAGAGTGATTCCATGACAGGCTGGGCTACAAGGGAGGACCCGTCTCGAAAAGACCAAAAAAGAAAAAAAAAAAAAAAACAAAAACAAAAAACCATGACAATACAGAAGGTGATACCAGGAGAGGAGGGTGTTGGCCAGTGAAGAATTGACCATGTGAGTTTTAGAGGCTGTGGGAAGACGGAAGTTTTGGATGAAAAAGTGTTGAATGCTGAAGGAGAGCTTAACTGGCTATTCTAGTAGAAGCCTGGGAGAAAGCAGTGCTGAAAGCAAAGTAGTTCCATGGGGAAATGACCAGCAGCTGGGATGTTTTCACACTCTGGCTTGAGCTATCCTGCCTATCACCCTGGAGCTTGCCAAGAACGAAAATTGAAAAGTATGGGACTAATTGTCGTTCTTTATTGGGGTGTTTTGAGACAGGGTCTCCCTGTAGCCCCAGCGGTCCTGGAACTATGTAGAACAGCTGGCCGTGAACTCACAGAGAGCCAACCTGCCATTTTGCCCCTCCCAGATGCTGGGATTACAAGGCATGATGGCACACAACAAATAATTTCTTTCTTTGGGGAGGAATTTTCAAGATATGCTAACATTGAATAGGTGACATTGTTATTTGTCCCGTCCCGCAGGACTCAGTTATTAGTGGGGGAACCTGAGGGAGACCCTAAAACCTGAAATATAATGGGCCAGAGAGAGAGAAAAGAGGGAGACCAAGCAAAGTTGTCAAGGTCTGGTTTATTGGAATAAAGGCAGTTACATATATTTTGCAGAAAGCAGGAAGTGGGGAGGGGAAGTGNAAAAAAAAAGTAAACTTAAAAACAGTTAATCTGGGGCTCAAGCGGTAGGCACCCAACTGCTCTCCAAATAAATAGCATACAGCAATGAGAACAGTTTGGGTAAATTTAATTAAGAAGCATTATGCCTTGGCTCCTGTTTAATGGTATGTGTAATACAACTTAGCATCTATAGAGTCAAAACTAAAAAATTAAAAAAAAAGAGGGGGTGGGAGGTGGCGGTAGTATCCCTTCTGGATCACACATCGAAAAACTCTGATGTTCCATCCTATTGTAAATTTTCAATTTTTGAGATCTTTTGAAACTAACAATGGTAAGGGGAATTTTATGTTTCCCAAGGTAAAAATCACCAATCTAATGCCTGAAAACTACAACTGTTTGTGGCAAGGATGGACTGGTAAATGCCAGCAGAGAGGCTGACCCATTCTGAACATTAAAAGAAAGCTGAACCTCAGACTGCCTGGTAACAGACACTGAGCATCCTCTGAAATCTATTTGGTTAACTGTTTATAATGGGCCGTAACGGAGTTTACCTTCCAGATCTGAGAAACCTTCCTACCTCTCCCCTTATAGAAAAAAAAAAACTGATGGTAATGAATTCATGTCCTAACTGTAAATTAGACCACTGTATATGTGGTAATTTCTTTTTTTTTTTAATTTTTTTTTAAATTTTTATTTTTTATTTTGTATGTGTATGAATGTACTGTCTGCATGCAGGCCTCGTGCACACCGTGTCATGCAATGCCGCGGAGGTCAGAAGAGGGTCTTGGATTCCCCTGGAACTGGAGTTCTCCTGGAAATTGGAGTTACAGACGGTTCTTAGACCCCATGTGGGTTGCTGGGGATCGAACCCGGGTCCTCTGCAAGAGCGTCGTTGCTTCTTAAACCGCTAGGCAATCTTCCAGCCCTTAGTGGTGGTAAGTTCTTATAAAACAGGTATAACATAACCCTTTTTCTAATTGTACTGAAGGCATAGGAACTGTTGAAACTCTAATATTCGCCCTAACTAGAGCCAAATTCAAGACAGTGTTTTTTTTATTATTGTTTTATTTATTTATTTATGTGTATGGAATGTATTGTTGCATAGTAGGTTTTTGTGCACCTGCCGTGCGCAAGCCGTGGAGGTCAGAAGAGGGCCTGTGATTCCCCTGAACTGGAGTTGCTCTGGAATTGGAGTTACAAATGAGGTTCTCAGCCGCCATGTTGGGTGCTGGGATCGAACCAGGTCCTCTGCAAGAGCAGTCGGCGCTCTTAAGAGCTAGGTCATCCCTCCAGCAGTAAAGTGTTTTTAAGTTGTAAATTAAGCAAAATATATAACTACAGGAAAGCTCTGATCAAGCAATGAATTATTCTGCCTAGGAGATGTTGGCTAGGGGATTCAAACCCTCCCCAAATTATAAAGGCCTTTTGCCTATAAGTGGGATATAAGCAAGGAGAAGGTGATAAGTCCCTGTTGTCGAAGCCTGGTGTGAGCATGAAAAATGTTATGAGACGTCACTTGCTAATGTACAACTGGCCTCTGAAATTCCAGAGAGATGTTACAAAGGCCACTAAAGCAATACAGAGCAAAATATTGTCTCCCTGAGACAAGCAAGACTCATCCATCAGGTATCAGCTACACCTCAACTGCCTGGAGATATGTGCAACAGTGGCAGCCAGTGTCTTAATTATCCCAAATCTAATTGGCTATTAGCTCTCTCCTTGGAGGAATAACTCACAGCGGATGCACAAGCTTATGTCCTCTAGTGGTTAGATGTTATAGCCACAATAAGAAATTGTCACACTTTATAGAGAAACCACAGTTTGTGATATTAGCATACCATCCAAGCAACTGTGTCTATGCTCACAGCTAAGCTTGACCATAATTAGTACTGCTTAAATGCCTGTACATCCATTTGCTTGTGCTTTGTTAGTATGATAAAAAGGGTATCACTGGATAAGCTGTCAACCCATAAGGGGAACAACCTGAACAGTCTAGAGTCCAAAATGATAACTCCAAAGAAATTAGACTGTTTTCTTCTACCCACTTGTGCCCCTTCCCAAACCCAGGGAACAAATTGCGGAAGAGGGGGTCGTGGTAGATATAAGGGCTGCAGAGAGATGGGGTGAATCATGAGACTACAGCAATATAGTCTGGACTCCTAATTGATCAACATGCTGTGCATACAAGCTTCTCTGGACTATGGAACCTTGGGTTGTTCAAATTTGGACATAGATACTTGCAAAATGCACATTAAATCCTATTGTATGGGCAAACTGGAGTTAAAAATCAATGTATCTGAAACAACTGTGTATTATATTGTAGAATAAAAAAAAAAAAAAAAAAAAAGGGACAGAGGACAACCTCCGGTCCTTTAAAAAATAATAATAATAATTTGGAAGTCTAGAGTGCTCTCTAGTGGCCATTTACTTATCGTCCAGAGGGTACCGAAGCCAAGAGGAAGTGCAGAGCCAGGACAGTCATAGAAGACTGCTTGGAAAGAAAAGAACCCATAGTTAAAGACAGAGAAAAAGAGAAAATTAGCAAGTTTGGTTTAGGAGGGAGATGAGGTAACGAGTCTCAGAAGGGCAAGTCGTTGAGATGGAGGAGAAATAGAGAAGGAGGTGGAAGACAGGAAGAGGAGGAGAACTGCTAGCTGGGGGTACGTGTTTTGGATCTGGTTTATGTGCTGCTTTTGCAATGGAATTTCTCAGCTTTCACACTGAGACCATCTTCTCCCACTGGGACTCGGGCATGTCCTGCACATTTAAGGAAATGTGAAGGGGCTCAAGACCCTGGGCAATCAGCCCCTTATGTGTGTCTTTCCAGGCAAGCCAAAAGTTCCTTCTGATCCGGGAATGGGATATGTAGGGTTTCCCTGTGAGGCTGTTGCACGTCCTGGGGGGTGCCCCCTGACACCCACACCCCATAAGGGTGTGGGGAACAAGTGCCTCTTGTCTTCAGAGCCTCTGTGATGAGGCACTCATTAAGTTCCTAAGCTAAAGCCTGTAAAGTGTACAAGAAATCACAGGAAAGTTAAACGAGGAGGAAGGGAAGGGAAAGAGGAGGAGCAAAACAAACAACGGGAGGAAGGGAAGGGAGAGAGAGGGATCGGTAGCCACAGTAAAGAGAAGGAAGTCCAGAAGCCATCCATCCATGTCTGGCTGGTATTCCCAAATGAGTTCTCCACACTTAGAGTGGCATCCCACTGGCCGAAGCGGGGAGAGAGCCCGGAGGCGAGTCACCCAATGTTCCAGAACAATTTTCAAACAGCAAGCAAGAGTGGACCTTGTGTGTCTACAAGTGACTCTGAGGGAGAGATGGCCATCACAGGGAAAGGGAAGGAGAGGAAGAGTGAGTGAGAGACACATAGAGAGAGACTTGGGAGGGAAAGAGAGAGAGAGAGAGACTAGTACCTAGAGAGGTCACATGGAGGGGGGAGACGAGAGCCCGGGTTTGGAAGAAGGACAGAGAGGGGGACAGAGAGAGAGAGAGAGAGAGAGAGAGAGAGAGAGAGAGAGAGACAAAGGATTTGAGTGTGTTGGAGAAACAGATCCGTCTCTCAAGTGGGCATGAACTCACTCGGTTACCGTGCTGGCGTATCAACAGTTGCAGGAACCAGAGGAATTCAGTGGCTCTTGCTGGTGGTGCTGGTCCAGGGTCCAAAAGACAAAAAAAAAAAAAAAAGGAAAGGGGAAGGCAGTGGGGAGGGGGGAATTAGGCAGCTGGTCTGATCAAGTCCATCAAGTCCGTCAGCCACCCATGCCCAACTTGAGGCAGCCAGAGTCTACACCCTCAACTTAGTTCATGGCACCAGATTTAGGTTCATTTTGAGGGGAGAATCGGTGCAGAGAGGAGAAAATGTCAGGACTCCGATGAAAAGTAAGTCAGGTTTATTTCAGGCATGGCGACTGGCCTGCCTGTGTCGGGATTAGGATAAGCAGCATTAGAATGTTCCCCAAATGGCAGTTTTATACCCAGGCACACAAGGAAGGGAGTTTTCAAGGAAGTGTGGCAAGGAGATGGGGGAATGGGCATAGGTGGACTTTGGCTGGTATCAGTAGGAGCATCTCCAGATAAACTGAGGCTTGTGCCTGCAGGATATTGCAGCGACTTGCTCAGAACTTCTACCTCAGTTGGCTTCCTAGAATCCCTGACTTAGGTGGCTATAACTTTACAATATCAATAAACATACATTTTTTTTTTTTTTTTTTTTTTTTTTTTTTAGTATTTTTGAGACAGCATCTCCCTTTAGTCTCAGATGGCCTGGAGCTCGTTATGTAGACCAGGCTGGCCTTGAACTCACGGAGTGCTGGGATTAAAGGCGTGTGCCACCACGCCCGGTTTACAAACATACATCTTATTATGAGTCCGAAAGTTTCCTTTCAAATACATTGCTTAGTACTTACTCCTCTACCACCAGAACAGAGTTATACTGAGGTCACAGCTCATTAATTCCACTGTACACTAATTTTTCCCCATCAGTCTGAAAGGAGACTTTCTGTCCTTGGTCTGGCTTCCAGCAGCTGACTATCATCCTTATATCTGCCCCCTCCAGCCATGTTCAGAGTGCATTACTCCCATCTCTTCTCAGCACAGCACCACCTCATCTGAGTCCACCCCCTCCTGGGTCTCTCAGAAGGACCCTCATAATGACCAAGAGCCTACCAAGATCATCTCCCCAGGTCAAGACCCTTGGTCACATCTGCAAAGTCTCAGTGCCATGAAAAGTAGATTCACAGGTTCTGGGGTTGGGGATGAGTGTGCCTAGAAGCCATGCAGTGTTCTGGAAACAGGAAGAGGCTGAGTAATTCTGCCCCAAGAGGAAGTGCCCCAGGAAGCCACAGGCTTCCTATTAAACATTCAAATGAGCTGAAGCCCATCTAACCGGGTCATCCTTAACTTCATTCCTTTAAATATTCAAACAAGAGGATGGAGAGATACTTCAGCAGTTAAGAACACTGGGTGCTCTTGTAGAGGTCCTAGGTCTAATTCCTAGCACCCACATGGCAGCTAACAACCATCTGTAACTCCAGTTCCAGGGGACCTGACGCCCTCTTCTGACCTCCTCCAGCATTGTAGAACACGGGTGCACTTACATACATGGAGGAAATACACTTATACACATAAAATAAAAATAAGGGGCTGGAGAGATGGCCTAGCGGTTAAGAGTGCCGACTACTCTTGCAGAGGACCCGGGTTTGATCCCCAGCACCCACATGGCGGCTAAGAACAGTCTTTAACTCCGGTTCCAGGGGAATCCAACACCCTCTTCTGACCTCCGAGGCATTGCATGACACGGGTGCACAAACCTACATGCAGACAGTACATTCATACACATAAAAAAAATACAATTTGGGCTGGAGAGATGGCCTAGCGGTTAGGAGCGCCGACCGCTCTTGCAGAAGACCCGGGTTCGATCCCCAATGCCCACATGGCGGCCGAGAACCGTCTGAAACTCCAGTTCCAGGAGAACTCCAGTTCCAGGGGAATCCGACACCCTCTTCTGACCTCCGCGGCATTGCACGACACGGGTGCACACACCTGCATGCAGACAGTACATTCATACACATACAGAAATAAATAAAATTAATAAAAACATTTTTTAAATACAATTTAAAAAAATAAATAATAAAATAAAAATAAATATTCACCACCAGAATCCTCATTAGCTCTCTGCACTGGGCCAGCCAAACCTCAGAATGCTTAAACAGCTTTGTAAGGGAAACAGCCCAACCACCACTCACAATGCCAGGAGGGATCCTTGACCATCCTGCCCTGGTGAGTAGCACCTGCAACATGATGTTCAACCAATGGGCGGCCAGCAAGTTACAGTGAGATATAACATCAGCCAGCAAAGTTACACAGTTACAATGGGTCAGAAAGAAACAGAGGAACCAGCCATCAGAACTGCCCGTGATCCCAATGGCTCCTAAACCAACCCACCTCTGTCTTATGCCACCAAGTTAGTTCAATTTCCATACATCATAGGGCTGTCCCTTGTAGGAAGCTTTCTTTGTAACGAGCAGGTACAATGCAGCCCTGCTAAGGGAAGGGAAACACAGTACCCACCAGCAGCCAGTGTATGGAACTGGCCTCTAGCTGCAGAGACCAGTCGGTTACTTCCGTAGCCAGACCTGAGAGGTACTTCTACCTCCGGCCCTCAGCCTGGGACAACAGAGCGTTTCCCACTCTTGGCTGTGATTTCCCACCTGCCCAGAGACTGCTGGCCCCTGGACAGGAATTTCAGGCTGACAGCTGGCCTATCTTCAGCCTATATCCACTCACAATTCACTTCACCACACCAGCTATCCAGGTTGGTGGTCCAAAAACCCCTTTCCAACCCACCAGCCACCTGAACGAAATGCAGGCCTGCTTTGGCCTGTATGCTCTCAAAAAATAACGACAGCCAGGAATTCTGTAATGATGGTAATGGAGAATTCAAATTTATTGCCTGATACAGCCTGCTTTTATAAGCCAAATGATGTTAGTTCCCAGAGCCAATCACAGGCCCCCAATTCTGAGCCACTGCACACTGTTGCCCCCACCCAGCACCATGCACTTGGGGCTCGTTCTCTGCTCCTCCTTGGGGCGGGGTCAGAGAAATCCACTGACTCCCATCTACATGGTACTCTGAAGGGTGCTAGCTGAGACCCAGCCCCCAATTCAAACTGGATCTTCCTACAGTCCCTCACTTAGCCTAATGGAGCCCAAGAACTATTTGTTACTTTTAGCAATTTGTGGTGCATAGTAATTGAAAGTGCTGGCATTTAAGACTTAAAATATCAGTCTCTTGTGAATTCTGTCAGTGTGAGTCAACATCCCTGAGTCTGACTGAATAAATTAGGAAAGAATATTCACTTTAGAGTCAGTCGTAGGTAGGTCTGCCACCTACCAGTGCTGTGATTTTGGAAAAGTTACCTTCTCTAAGTCTAACGGAAGGATGGGTGAAGGCACTAGTGGTGATAGCAGACTCCTCCCAGGTAATATTCTGTCTTGAAGCAAAACTCATTAAGGCACAGGATAGTCTAAGGTAAATATTCCATCCTCCAGGGAAGGTTATTAAACTCAGAAAGTAAACAACTCAATAGCTTCAGGAAGTCTTCCAAACTAACCAGATACACTAGGCCCTCCCTCTATGAGCCTATATAAGCCCTGAGAACTGCTAAGAGACACTCTCAAACAAGCTGATCTATCTAAAAGGGGCTCAGGGATGGAGAGATGGCTCAGCGGTTGAGGGCACCAACTGCTCTTGCAGAGGACCCAGGTTCGATTCCCAGCACCTACATGGCGGCTAAGAACCATCTTTAACTCCAGTTCCAGGGGAATCCAACACCCTCTTCTGACCTCCAAGGCATGGGTGCACCAACCTGCAAGCAGACAGTACACTCATACACATAAAAAAAAAAAAAGAATAAATAAATAATTAAAAAAATAATAAAAGGGGCTCAGACCAGTGTCTGACACTGAAGTCCTGGAGAACACTGGAGAGATGCTGGTCTTCAGAATGTTGGAAGCCCAAAGAAGTTGATTCCAATATCCGCAAAGGAATGCCACAGCAACAGGACAGATACACTTTACCAGTAAGAGTGAAGGCAAGTGCAAAAGCAAGCTGTCTTCTGACATGTCCTTCTATGTGTGCTGGCACCAGGAGGTCCTGCCCACGTTTAGGGCGGGTCTATGAACTTCAGATAATCTGATCAGTAAAAGTCTTTCATAATTTAGTTAACCCCAGATCTAGCCACATTGACAACCAAGATCCGCCATCATAATCTCCAACCTGTCAAGTTGCCAGCAAGTTGTGCAGTGTCTCCACCTTTTGAGACCCATCACCGATGCTATCAGGGACTTCTAGATGACACAGTTGTCTTTGTGTCATTTCTGCTTCTGTACGTAGTCCCTTGCCCATATCCCTGTTAAGTACCTCCAATTAAACTCATGGGTTCACCAAGTTGGACTTGGGTTTTATCCTTACATTGAGGATTACTTTTTTAATGTTATATGTATGAGTCCATGTATGTAAGTGCACCCATGTTATACAATATTCAAGGAGGTCAGAAGGCAACAGATCTTCTAGAACTGAAGTTATGGATGGTTGTTAGCTGTTATGTGGGTGCTGGAAATCAAACCCAGGTCCTCTGCAAAAGCAGCCAGTGCTCTTAACCAACCACCAAGCCATCTCTCCAGCCCAAATATTATCCTTACTTTGATCTGTCATTGGTTCTGTGTCTGGGGCAAGATGTCATGTCTCCTAAAAAATGTCACCCATATTGGTGCCCAAACAGCGCCCAACAGAATCAAAGATGAGTTTGGGAGGAGTGATTATATAGTCTTGGTTACACATAGCCTGAGGATGAAGCATCCATGAAGGAATCCCCATGTGGTTATCTTCCCTTCTGGGGTATGGGCTAGTGTGCCTTTGCTATGTCAGTGGTTGCATGGTCCCTACAATGGAAGCTGAGATGTGCGACAAAGCTAAATCCTCTACTCTAGGGAAAGACTGAATGAAGATCTTCAAGGGAAATCCTGATGAAGATTTGTGCTGGATAGCTCTAGTGTCAACTTGACACACCGGGGTTGAGGGAGCCTCAGTTGGGGAATTGGCTCCATTGGACTGGCCCGCCATGTCTGTGGAGTATTGTCTTGATTGTTATGAGGGAAGGCCCAGCCCACTGCGGGTGGTGCCACCCTGGGCAGGTTGTTATGTACAGTATAAGAAAGCAGGCTGGGCATGGGCCAGGGAGCAAGCCAGTAAGCAGCATTCCTCCATGGCCTGTGCCTCAGCTCCTGCCTCCAGGTTCCTGCCCTGAGTTCCTATGCTGGGCTCCCTCAGTGATGAACTGTGACCCAGGACATGTGAGCCAAATAAACCCTTTCCTCCCCAAGTTGAAATTGGTCAGAGTCTTTTGTCACAGCAATTGAAGAGAAACTAAAACAGTCTTCTATGTGGTAGGGAGTGACACACTTCATGTGAGGGTATAGAAATGCCCTAAAAAAAGGTTAAAGATTACAAACAAATTTTATGTTCCATTAGAGTAACATGTAAGGGACAAGAATATCAACAGGCTGCCACACAGGTTTTGTGGCCATGGCTATGAATAGTAAAAATACATTTAAGGAGCCATAAAGATGGCTCAGTGGTCAAGAGCACTGCCTGCTCTTTCAGAGGACCCAGACTGGACTCCCAGCACCCACATGGCAGTTAACAACCATCCAGGATTTCAGTTCCAGGGGATCTGATGTCCTCTTCTGACCTCTGTCGAGTATTGCAAGGCATGGGAGGACTTATATACATGCAGGCAAGACACTCATACACATAAAATAAAAATAATAAATGAAATATATTTTAAAGATATGTTTAAGGGGCTGGAGAGATGGCTCAGTGGTTAAGAGCACCAAGTGCTCTTGCAGAGGACTGGGGTTCGATTCCCAGCATGCACATGGCAGCTAAGAACCATCTTTAAGCCGGGCATGGTGTGCACGCCTTTAATCCTAGCACTTGGGAGGCAGAGGCAGGTGGATCTCTGTGAGTTCAAGGCTAGCCTGGTCTACAGAGTGAGTTCCAGGCCAGCTGGGGATATGAGAGACCCTGTGGTGAAAAAAAGGGAGAAGGGAGGGAGGGAAGAAAGCAAAAGAAAAGAAAATTAAGAAGGAAGGAAGGAAGGAAGGAAGGAAAAAAGGAAGGAAGGAAGGAAGGAAGGAAGAAAGGAAGGAAGGAAGGAAGGAAGGAAGGAAGGAAGGAAGGAAGATGGATGGGGCTGGAGAGATGGCTCAGTAGTTTAAGACCACTGGCTCCTCTTGCAGAGGATCTGGGTTCAATTTCCAGCACCCACATGGTAGCTAACAACCACCTGTAACTCCATTTCCAGGGGATCTGACACTCTCCTCTGACCTCCTAAGGCATTGTACTTACATACAAGGAGACAATACACTCATAGACATAAAATAATAATAGATATTTTAAAAACAAAGAGAAGCAGCCAGCTGGGTGTGGTGGCACACAGTTGGAGACACTGCTCTACCTAAATTCTGCTGAAAGCATGCCTGACCAGCACAGTGGCACCTACAATCAAGAATGAGTATGTGCCAGGCATGATGGTGCACGCCTTTAATCCCAGCACTCAGGAGAAAGAGGCAGGCAAATCTCTGTGAGTTCAAGGCCAGCCTGGTCTACAGAATGAGTTACAGGACAGCCAGAGCTACAGCAAGACCCTATGTCAAAAACATCAAAAAAAAAAAAAAAAAAGACAGTTCTTAGCCACCATGTGGGTGCTGGGAATCCAACCCAGGTTCTCAGCAAGAGGAGCCAGGGGTCTTAAACTCTTGTGGTTTGAATGAGAATGCTCCCCATAGGATCCAAGTATTTGGACATCTTGTCCAGTTGGTGGCGCTGTTTTGGGAGAATTTAGGAGGTGTGGCCTTGACAGAGGAAGCTTGTCACTGGGGGTGGGTTTGAGAATTCTTAGTTTTCAAGTCACTGTTCTCCTTGAAAATGTGAGTGCTCAGCTTTCTGCTCTGGCCACCTCCTCCTGCCATGCCTCCTCCACCATTATGGACCCTTATTCTTGGAATCATAAGCCCAAATAAACTTCTTCTTCTTTAAGTTGCTTTGGTCGTGGTGTCTTATCACAGCAACAAAAACTGACTAGCCGGGCGTGGTAGCGCATGCCTTTAATCTTAGCACTTGGGAGGCAGAGGTAGGCGGATCTTTGTGAGTTCAAGGCCAGCTTGGTCTATAGAGTGAGTTCCAGGACAGCTGGGGCTACAGGGAGGCCCTGTCTCGAAAAGACAAAAAAAAAAAAAAAAAACAAAAACAAAAAACCTGACTAATACAGAAGTTGGTACCAGGAGAGTCGGGTGTTGCAGTGAAGAACTTGACCATGTGAGTTTTTAGAGGCATGTGGAAGACTGGAAGTTTGGGTGACAAAAGTGGTTGAATGCTGTAAGCAGAGCTTAAAGGGCCATTCTAGTAGAAGCCTGGGAGAAAGCAGTGCTGAAAGCAAAGTAGTTCCATGGGGAAATGACCAGCAGCTGGGATGTTTTCACACTCTGGCTTGCTATCTGCCTACAGCCTAGGAGCTTGCCCAAGACTAAATTGAAAAGTAATGGACTAATTTCTTTCTTTCTTTGGTGTTTTTGAGACAGGGTCTCCCTGTAGCCCCAGCTGTCCTGGAACTATGTAGAACAGCTGGCCTTGAACTCACAGAGATCCACCTGCCATTTGCCTCCCAAGTGCTGGGATTACAGGCATGATGGCACACACAGACTAATTTCTTTGGGGAGGAATTTTCAAGATATGCTAACATTGAATAGGTGACATTGTTATTTGTCCCGTCCCGCAGGACTCAGTTATTAGTGGGAGACTCGAGGGGAGACCCCAGACCTGAAATATAATGGGCGTGAGAGAAAAGAGGGAGACCAAGCAAAGTTGTCAAGGTCTGGTTTATTGGAATAAAGGCAGTTACATATATCTTGCAGAAAGCAGGAAGTGGGGAGGGGAAGTGCTGTGGAGCAAGGGTGATCTGACAGGGCTTGCAAAACCTTTTTTCGCAAGATAAGTTTGGAACGTCCTGGGGACTGGGGCATCCTGTTAGGCAAGGGAACAGTAAACGCCGATATTTCTCAAGGTGTTCTGTTCCTTTTTATCAGGAAAGAGGCAGAGAGGGTAGAAATGTCAGCCAGGGGTGAGCCTCGGCTTCTGACAGTTATTAATTGTGACTATTGTGCAGATCTATGGTGAAAATGAGGAAATGAGGGAGAAATACAGACTATATCATTTAGAGAGAAAGGGAACATCAGGATGTTTAATAATCTTGGAGTTTCCCAACGTGGTGGCACATACCTTTAATCCCAGCACACAGGAGGCAGAGGCAGGAGGATCTCTGTGAGTTCAAGGCCAGCCTGGTCTACATAGTGAGTTCCAGGACAGCTGGGGCTATAGCAAGACCCTGTCTCAAAAATACCAATAATAATAATAATAATAATAATAATAATAATATAATAATAATAATAATGTTGGAGCAAAGGCATGTGAAGAAGAGGCTGTCTTTGATAAGGATATTAGAGCCATTCAGAAGAGGCCTAGCCAGATGTGGTGGTACACGCCTTTAATCCTAGCACTTGGGAGGCAGAGGCAGGCAGATCTTTGAGAGTTCAAGGCCAGCCTGGTCTACAGAGTGAATTCCAGGACAGCTGGGGCTACAGGTGTCTCGAAAAGACCAAAAAAAAAAAAAAAAAAAAAAAAAAAGGACGAGGCTATAGATTTGACTTAACATGGAAAGAGTAACTTCAGGGCAAGGCCACACCAGACTAAGTCCTCCAAACTTTGAAAGGAAATGCTGCAAGGGTTTATCTGCTCTTAGAAACCATCAGCCTAGAAAAGCTGCTTATTGTGAGTGAGCAGCACCGAGGGTCCATTCCCAGGCCGGCAGCCCAAGTGGAAGTGTCATTCAAGGTGGTGCTGGCTTTAAAGGCAAGAAAGCTGCAAGAGTGAAGGGTCACTGGTTCTTCTTCCAGTTTCAGAGAGCCACTGAGACCAGGCAGTATGCAGAAGGGGCTTTCCTGCATAAAGAAGGTCCGGAAAGGCTATTGCATGAAGCCGTGCAGCTGAAGCTTGGTTGGCAATGGAGACCACAAGATGTCGGAGATGCTATGAGACACCTGCCAAGGTGAGCTGCAACAGGTTGTGGTTGAGATGTTGCATTGCATCAAAGCTGAGACGGGTCTGAGCCATCTAAGCCACCTTTGAAAGTAAACTCCCAAAGTCAAACAAGGAGCTATCAGATTTGGTGTTTCCCCTGCTGGTTTTTAACTCTCGTTTGGTCTGGTATTTCCTCACTATGCCTTATTCCTTCTGATTGGAATGGGATAATGTGTATTCAGTTCCATCATATGTTGTAACTGTTCCTTGTCTTTTGATTTTAAGGGACATATAGTTAAGAGACTGCCTTAAGTCTCAGAAGAGGCTTTGAAGACTCTGGACTTGAATAGTATGAGACTGGCAAAGACTATGGGGACTTTTGAAGGTGAACTAAATTGCACTCTTTTTAAAGTATTTTAGTATTTATTGTATTTTTAATGTATAGCCTGCATGTATTGCAAAGGCACCCATGCCTCCAATGCCTGAGAGAGGTCATTAGAGGGTTGTTAGAGCCCCTGGAATCTGGAGTTATGGATGGCTTGACTTGGGTGCCTGGGATGAACCAGTCCTCTGCAGAGCAGCCACGTGCTCTTTACAAGCCATTTGAGCCTCTCTCCAGCCCCACTTTTTGCATTTTATGTGTCATGAGCCTATGGGGGCCAGCGAGTGAAATGTGATGGTCTTGAATAGAATACCATAGCTAGTATTTGGCATTTTGTCCCTGTTGGTGCCTTGTTTTGGGAGTTTTAGGAAGTGCGGCCTTGCTGAAGGAAGCACATCACCGTGGGGCAGGCTTTGAGGTGTTTATAGTCTTGACCACTCCAGTTCAGTCACCTGCTCCTGTGCCTGCTTGAAAATGGTGGCACTAGCTCTCTGCTGCATGGACCCCCACTCTTGGAACCAGAACTCAGATAAACTCTTCTTTAAGTCTCTTTGGGCATGGTGTCTTATCACAGCAGAAAGTGACAATAAAATATTAAAGGATTAAGTTTATAGTAAGGGGTAGGCAGCTTATTTCTGCTGTGTACCTTCAACTGTGGACATTTCTCTTTTGGGAACAAAGATAGTTTGCCCATCTAAGGAGATAGGTACAGCATAGCCAAGTTGACAGGTGCCAAAGAGATAGGCAACTATCTAGGCTAGATTAAGCGACTGGAGTCAGTCCCACCAAGTTCATCAGAAGTGAGGGAAATACAATAGGTGCCCCCATAAAAGTACCCCAGATTGAGAAATGTCTCCACTTGGAAAGCCCAAGACCCTATCCACAGCTCCAAACTAAGATAAGAAAGCCCCAGCCTGGAAACTAATCTCTGGAAAATATCTGCTACCCTCTACTAGTTCTTAGCCTCAAACTGCTTGTGCTGGATAGCTTTAGTGTAACTTGACACACCTGGGTTGAAAGGGAGCCTCAATTGGGAGATTGCTCCATTGGATTGGCCTTGTGCACATCTGTGGAGTAATTGTTCTTGATGTTCCGAGCCAAGTGTTTGGAGGGGGGGCGAGCCAGCCCACAATGAGAGGTGACACCCTGTGTCAGGTTGTAGTGTACATTATAAGAGGCAGGCTGCGGCATGGCCAGAGGCAGCCAAGCTTTGCCCTATGAGAGGTCAGGAAAGACCATTGGTGGAAATGCACCTTGGTTGCAGTGAAGACCCAGGATTGCAGGGGTCATGGAAGAGCTAATGGTTTGCACAGGAGAGGTCAGAGAGACCATTGCGTGAGGTGCTCCTGTTTCAGTGGTGACCCCAGCTTTTTGGAGATGGCAGGACATGTGGGGACGACCACCAAGAGCAGCGGCAGGTGAGGTGAGTTGGCCTGGTCTGAGGATGAGGCTGTGTGTGCCACGGAACAGCAGAGTCAGAGAGGCGGGAGCTGTCGAGACCCTTTGGAAGCCCAGAAGATCATGAGTCCAGGTGTCAGCTTGGGCTACTTTGCTGACTTAAGGTTTTGTTTGAGAGTGCTGATTCTTCCCCTTTGAATATGAGTACTTGTTTTGGATTTACAGGAGCCCATAGTTAAGAGCTTTAATATGACTGTGAACTTAAGTGTTTGGACATTTTAAGACTGTGGGGCTTTTAAGGTTGACTGTCTTAGGTTGTGATTAATGTTAACATCATACTCTGGGGATAAGAACTGGAGAAGGTGTGGTTTAACTAGTGAGTGTTTTGGTGTGTCAAGTTGGACAAGGGCGTCAATTGTGCTGGAGTAGCTTTAGTTGTCAACTTACACACCTGGGTTTGAAGGGAGCCTCAAGTTGGGATTGGCTCCATTGGACTGGGCCTGTGGCTCACATCTTGTGGAGTATTGTCTTGATGGCCGTTAAGCAGTGGTGGAGGGGCCCAAGGCCACAATGAGTGTGCCACCTGGGCAGGTGTTGTGTATGGTATAAGAATGCCAGGGGTGCGATGCGAGGCAGAGGCAGGAGCAGAGCCAGTGAAACAGCATTCCTCCATGGCCATGTGCTTCAGCTCCTGCCTCCAGGTTCCTGCCCTGAAGTTCCTGCCTTGGGTTCCCTAAAGTTGATGAACTGTGACACCGGAGATGTAAGCTAAATTAAACCCTTTCCTCCCAAGTTGGTGTGGTCAGAGTGTTTTTATACAGCAAGAACACAAAATAGGACACTGCTAATTTTCTACCCAGACCCCCCCCAACTTTTTTTTTTGTCTCTTTAGTCCAGATGGCCTGCAGTTGAACCTGAGACCTAGATTGGTGCCTTAGAATGCACCAGAGATTTGGCCTGTCTCTGCTCCCAGTGCTAGAATTAAAGGTGTGATGCCACCATGTGGCCGTAAGACTGTTCTTAGCCGCATGTGGGTGCTGGAAATGGAACTTGGTCCTCTGCAAGAGCAGTCGTCAGGCTCTTAACTGCTGAGTCATTCTCTCCAGCCCTTTCCCCCTTTCTTAACCCAGTCCCCTTTCCCGTGCCAACCCCTATCCTTAGCCCCTTAAAAGACTAACCCCATTATGCCCCATGGCACAGTTCCAGAAAGACTATTGTGCTTCATTGTTCTAAATAAAAAACAATTTGCCTTGTCGAGGTTGGTTTCTCATTTCATCTTTCACATTGCCTGGTCAATCCTGATCTAACAGAGACGATCGGACAACTGATATCAATGGATTAAACATTGTCACATAACCTTGGTTTACTTTAGTATCTTCTTAGTTGTGACCTGCAATCTCATGACATTAGCTCAGAATGAATAACAACTGACTTTCTGTGTACTTCATGAGGGAGATCTCCATCACTCCAAAATCCATTATGGGATGGTGATTCAGGACTTTTTGTTCTTGTCCTGCCCATCCTAAGTAAAAAGGATTCCTTATACGTATATAGCATAATGCCAAAATTTATAAGATCATTTTTGGAGATCATTTTGAAAGCCGAGAGTAACCAAAGTTTTGTTTCTCAAGGTCAATTGAGCATCTTGGATTTTGGGGGGAGCCTCTGGCTCCTTTTGGCCTTTCTTTACCAGTTGNAAAAAAAAAAAAAAAAAAAAAAAAAAAAAAAAGGAAGAGGCCTATAGATTTGCACTTAAACAATGGAAAGAGTACCTTCAGGGCAGGACCACACCCAGCTAAGCTCCAACTTGTGAAAGGAAAATGCTGCAAGGGTTTTCTGCTCTTAGAAAACCACAGCCTAGAAAAGCTGCTTATGTGGATGAAGCAGACCAGGGTCCATCCCAGGCCGGCAGCCCAAGTGGAAGTGTCATTCAGGTGGTGCTGGCTTTAAAGGCAAGAAAGCTGCAAGAGTGAAGGGTCACTGGTTCTTCTTCCAGTTTCAGAGAGCCACTGAGACCAGGCAGTATGCAGAAGGGGCTTTCCTGCATAAAGAAGGTCCGGAAAGGCTATTGCATGAAGCCGTGCAGCTGAAGCTTGGTTGGCAATGGAGACCACAAGATGTCGGAGATGCTATGAGACACCTGCCAAGGTGAGCTGCATACAGGTAGTGGTGAGATGTTGCATGCATCAAAGCTGAAGGGTCTGAGCCATCTAAGCCCTTTGAAAGTAAACTCCCAAAGTCAAACAAGGAGCTACCAGATTTGGTGTTTCCCCTGCTGGTTTTTAATCTTGTTTTGGTCTGGTATTTCCTCACTATGCCTTATTCCTTCTGATTGGAATGGAAATGTGTATTCAGTTCCATCATATGTTGTAACTGTTCCTTGTCTTTTGATTTTAAGGGACATATAGTTAAGAGACTGCCTTAAGTCTCAGAAGAGGCTTTGATGAGACTCTGGACTTTTGAATAGTATTGAGACTGGCAAAGACTATGGGGACTTTTGAAGGTGAACTAAATGCATTTTTAAAGTATTTTAAGTATTTTATTATTTTTAATGTATAGCCTGCATGTATGCAAAGGCACCCATGTCCTCCAATGCCTGTAGAGGTCATTAGAGGGTGTTAGAGTCCCCCTGGAACTGGAGTTATGGATGGTCATGGGTGCTGGGAATTGAACCCAGGTCCTCTGCAAGAGCAGCCAGTGCTCTTAGCCATTGAGCCATCTCTCCAGCCCCACATTTTGCATTTTATATGGTCATGAGCCTATGGGGGCCAGCAAGTGGAATGTGATGGTTTGAATGAGAATGCAGTATTTGGGTATTTTGTCCCCTGTTGGTGGCACTGTTTTGGGAGATTTTAGGAAGTGCGGCCTTGCTGAAGGAAGCACATCACCGGGGGGGCAGGCTTTGAGCGGACTCAGGCATTGACATATTTCAAGTCACTCTGCTTCCTGTGCCTGCTTGAAAATGTGAGCACTCAGCTCTCTGCTGCATGGACCCCCACTCTTGGAACCAGAACTCAGATAAACTCTTCTTTAAGTTGCTTTGGGCATGGTGTCTTATCACAGCAAGAAAGTGACTAATAAAATAGATTAAAGGGATTAAGTTTAAGTAAGGGGTAGGCAGCTATTTCTGCTGTGTACCTTCAACTGTGGACATTTCTCTTTTGGGAACAAAGATAGTTTGCCCATCTAAGGAGATAGGTACAGCATAGCCAAGTTGACAGGTGCCAAAGAGATAGGCAACTATCTAGGCTAGATTAAGCGACTGGAGTCAGTCCCACCAAGTTCATCAGAAGTGAGGGAAATACAATAGGTGCCCCCATAAAAGTACCCCAGATTGAGAAATGTCTCCACTTGGAAAGCCCAAGACCCTATCCACAGCTCCAAACTAAGATAAGAAAGCCCCAGCCTGGAAACTAATCTCTGGAAAATATCTGCTACCCTCTACTAGTTCTTAGCCTCAAACTGCTTGTGCTGGATAGCTTTAGTGTCAACTTGACACACCTGGGTTGAGGGAGCCTCAATTGGGGAATTGGCTCCATTGGATTGGCCTGTGGCCACATCTGTGGAGTATTGTCTTGATGTTCGAGCAGTGTGGGAGGGCCCAGCCCACAATGAGTAGTGCCATCCTGGGCAGGTTGTTGTGTACTATATAAGAGGTCAGGCTGGGCATGGTCCAGGAGGGCAGCCGAGGCTTTGCACTATGAGAGGTCAGGAAAGACCATTGGTGGAAGTGCACCTTGGTTGCAGTGAAGACTCCAGGATTGCAGGGGTCATGGAGAGCTGAGGCTTTGCACCAGGAGAGGTCAGAAGAGACCATTGGTGAAGGTGCTGCCTGTTTCAGTGGTGACCCCAGCTTTTTGGAGATGCCAGGACCATGGGACGGCCACCAAGAGCAGCGGCAGGTGTGGAATGGAGTTGGCCTGGGTCTGGGAGATGAGCTGTGTGTGCCACGGACAGCAGAGTCAGAGAGGGGGAGCTGTCGAGACCCTTTGGAGCCCAGAAGATCATGAGTCCCAGGTGTCTAGCCTTGAGCTACTTTGCTGGACTTAGGTTTTGTTTGAGAGTGCCTGATTCTTCCCTTTGGAATAAGTACTTGTTTTGGATTTTACAGCAGCCCATAGTTAAGAGACTTTTAATAGACTGTGAACTTTTAAGTGTTTGGACATTTTAAGGACTGTGGGGCTTTTAAGGTTGTACTGTCTTAGGTTGTGATTAATGTTAACATCATACTTTGGGGATAAGAACTGGAAAGGTGGTGGTTTAATAGTGATGTGTTTTGTGTTTCAAGTTGACAAGGGGTCAATTGTGCTGGATAGCTTTAGTGTCAACTTGACACACCTGGGTTGAGGGAGCCTCAATTGGGGAATTGGCTCCATTGGATTGGCCTGTGGCCACATCTGTGGAGTATTGTCTTGATGGCTAAGCAGTGTGGAAGGGCCCAGCCCACAATGAGTGGTGCCACCCTGGGCAGGTGGTTGTGTATGGTATAAGAAGGCAGGCTGGGCATGAGCCAGAGGAGCGAGCAAGCCAGTGAACAGCATTCCTCCATGGCCTGTGCTTCAGCTCCTGCCTCCAGGTTCCTGCCCTGAGTTCCTGCCTTGGGTTCCCTAAGTGATGAACTGTGACCCGGGAGATGTAAGCTAAATAAACCCTTTCCTCCCCAAGTTGGTGTTGGTCAGAGTGTTTTATCACAGCAATGGAAGACAAACTAGGACACTGCTATTTTCTACCCAGACCCCCCCCCACTTTTTTTTTGTCTCCCTTCAGTCCCAGATGGCCTGGAGTTCGATATGTAGACCAGATTGGCCTTGAATTCCCAGAGATCTGCCTGTCTCTGCCTCCCAAGTGCTAGAATTAAAGGTGTGTGCCACCACATGTGGCCTAAGATGGTTCTTAGCCGCCATGTGGGTGCTGGAAATGGAACTTGGGTCCTCTGCAAGAGCAGTCAGTCAGTGCTCTTAACTGCTGAGCCATCTCTCCAGCCCTTTCCCCCTTTCTTAACCCAGTCCCCTTTCCCGTGCCAACCCCTATCCTTAGCCCCTTAAAAGACTAACCCCATTATGCCCCATGGCACAGTTCCAGAAAGACTATTGTGCTTCATTGTTCTAAATAAAAAACAATTTGCCTTGTCGAGGTTGGTTTCTCATTTCATCTTTCACATTGCCTGGTCAATCCTGATCTAACAGAGACGATCGGACAACTGATATCAATGGATTAAACATTGTCACATAACCTTGGTTTACTTTAGTATCTTCTTAGTTGTGACCTGCAATCTCATGACATTAGCTCAGAATGAATAACAACTGACTTTCTGTGTACTTCATGAGGGAGATCTCCATCACTCCAAAATCCATTATGGGATGGTGATTCAGGACTTTTTGTTCTTGTCCTGCCCATCCTAAGTAAAAAGGATTCCTTATACGTATATAGCATAATGCCAAAATTTATAAGATCATTTTTGGAGATCATTTTGAGAGCCGAGAGTAACCAAGTTTTGTGTTCTCAAGGTCAATTGAGCATCTTGGATTTTGGGGGGGAGCCTTTGGCTCCTTTTGGCCTTTCTTTACCAGTTGCACTGACACAAGGACAAAGTAAGGTTGTGCTGGACCGGGCTTTCCTTCGGAGCATGAAGAGACTTTCCTCTGTGTTGACTTTCCTCTTTATAGACTGAACACTGGTTTATAGTCTTCCTGGTGTCTCCATGTCCTCTCTGAACAAGAAAACAGGTGACTCAGTTAAACAAAAGATTCCAAGAGACAGCCCCATACATAGTCCCCTGGGACTTAGTTGACCTCAGAGCAAGGGACAATGTTGTCCCTTAAGTCCCTTGACTGAATTGGTATGGGCATTAAGTATGGTTGTTAGTTATCCAGAAAGGCTGTTTTACCAGCCTGATACTTTTTAATCACTGTGTAATATTTAGATAAGGCTTGAACAAAAGCCCAAGCAGCCTTGCAAAAACACAGGAAGAGAGATCTAACAGCCTAAGCAGGCAAAGCCCATGATAGAGATTTAAACAATTTCAGGCCTATCTTAAATGTAAACTATTTACTATAAACAGAAGTAGTCTCTTCTGCCCCAGACTCCCATACTATATCTATCTATCTATCTATCTATCTATCTATCTATCTATCTATCTATCTATCTATATTGATATTGATATAAGCTGACAAGGCTTATCAAGGCCATTCAAAATGTCTCCTGGACTGCATACTACTAGCTTCTTGAGCCAAATTATCTTGTTATGGGCAAAAGAAGTATCACAAGTAACACTTTCTGACAGAAAAAGGTCCCTATAGTTACCAGGGTCTGCAGTGTCACAGCCTCCCTCCACACTGTCCTTACTGATGCCTGGCTGCCCTCCTGAGGATGCCATGACTCCTCTAGGGCCACATCCCCATAAAGAGCTGTGACATCTATCCATCCCCCATTGCTGTGGGTCCAGTCAGCCAGGCTCATCTCCAGGTAGGTCACCATCTAATCCTGCACGTGTCCCATTAGTGGCTTTTCAATCTTTTTCTTGAAATTCTTGCACACAAGGCAGCTCCAAAGACAAAGAATGTCATGGCCCCAGTTGGCGCCCCCTTGGAAAAGTGTGGAGACCTGGGTTTAGTATTACTGGACAGAGCCTGGAGCCACATGCAGCTGAGTAGCCAGATCAAAGAGGATACACTGGAAACAGACCTCAAACTCATCTCCAACTGCTCCCATGGCTTGGTGCAGAGGGTTGGCTGCTGGGCCTTCCCCAGGGCCAGCTCCAGAGACATAGCCCTCTTGTCTCAGATTATAGCATACAAAGTCAGCCACCAGAGTTTGTGTGTCTGGGGCCAAGGCTAGGGTTGCCATCCTGGCAGCCAGCCTGCACGGCAGCTCTTAGGATCCAGAGCTAGTGGCAGGGGGCCTCCAGGTGAGGCCTTTCATTCTCCCAACTAGCTCAGAGCCCTTGCAGGTCAGGCCACTGCCAGAATCCTGCCATTTCCTAGTGCAATACAGAGAAACATAAAAAACACCTTTCAGTACCATAGGTAACCCATTACTTGTCTATGTTCATTTAATCCAAATCTGTAACAGGGGTTCCAGTACAAGTGAGGAGTGAACTAAAAATCGATAACAACTCTGTATAATTATAATCCTGTTTAGTCCTTTAGTAACTTAAGGGTTTATACTAATTTTATTCTGGAAATATTTGGTTAATTTAATTTAATGTAGGTATCTTATCCTCTTACTAAATTTTTAAATATAATGTGATATGTAGATAAAGCTTGGGCAAAAACTGAACATTCTTTTTTTTTTTTTCCTCTGTGTATGAATGTACTGTCTGCATGCAGGTCTGTGCACCCATGTCGTGCAATGCCGCAGAGGACAGAGAAGGGTGTCAGATTCCCCTGGAACTGGAGTTCTCCTGGAATTGGAATTACAGACGGTTCTCAGCCGCCATGTGGGTGCTGGGGATCAAACCTGGGTCCTCTGCAAGAGCAGTTGGTGCTCTTAACCGCTAGGCCATCTCTCCAGTCCCCCCCCCCAAAAAAAAAGAAAAAGAAAAAACTGAACATTTAAATAAACCTTAAACCTTGACTAGATATACATTTCTCTCTCTCTCTCTCTCTCTCTCTCTCTGAGACAAGGTCTCCCTGTAGCCCCAGCTGACCTGTAACTCACTATGTCTTGATCTCACAGAGATCTGCCTGCCTCTGCCTCCCCAGTGCTGGGACTAAAGGCCTATGCCACCATACCTGGCTACAATTTGCTTTTTAAACTACTTGACTGAATTATGACCTTAGAAAAATTAAGCTTATCTATATAGTCTTATCCTTTACCTATCATAACAAACCTCCTCAGAACTTTATCACTTGGATAGACTTTCTCATCATCTTTATATAAATCTTTACCAAAATATCTCCATTTCTATATCCTTTTAATATTTTTCTCACTTTTTCATTTCCTTTTTTTTTTTTTAATGTGTATGAGTATACTGTCTGCATGTGGGTTGGTGCACCCGTGTCGTGCAATGCTGCAGAGGTCAGAAGAGGGCGTCAGATTCCCCTGGAACTGGAGTTAAAGATGGTTCTTAGCCGCCATGTGGGTGCTGGGAATCGAACCTGGGTCCTCTGTAAGAGCAGTCGGAGCTCTTAACTGATGAGCCATCTCTCCAGCCCCCTCATTTCCTTTCTTAATATCATGAGACATAATAACATTTACACTTAGTTGTGAAGGTTTAGCTAAACATAGAAATAATTTGTTCTCTGGAGCAGAAGTAATTATTCCCTAAAATGAATAATATTTAAGAACCAGGAATTATATTGTAATTTAACAGTTTTTAGTTTATATAACAACTTAAACAGTCCAATAAAATAAACACTATGGTTAGACACAATGTCATGGCAAACTAGTTTCAAAGCCAAAACATAGACACCTCCATGGAAACTCTAATCAGAGTAGAATGACTCTAAACTTGTAACAGTCAAAATAATAATTTAAAACTGTACAGTTTACACAGTACTGAGAGCCTCAACCTATAGGGCACATCTTCCTTGTAATTGAAACATGAACATATTCAAAATAATTTTAGTGATGACACTTTATAAAAGTTGTACTATCAATGGTCTGATACTTAATATTTTATAACTACATCACAGAATTCTCAAGAGTACTTCATACACATGTATACATACATATACACACATATTCACACATGAGTTTTTTATCCTAGTGTTTGTACTGAACAAAGCCACATACATTACTATTAAACATAAAGGCCTTCACTTGAATAAAGCATTTCCAGAAATGTCATTTACATTTTAATATACAGTAAATATCCCTGATTGGGTTTCAAATTCAACAAGTGATAGAAAACAAAATCATACATTCCATTTATATTGAAAGCCAACCATAACCAAAGGTTACATCTTGATTAAAACAGACTAATAACTGAAGTGTTTTTCTTTTTAAAATTAGATCTATTATTAAAGACCATTTAAAGATTGACAATACCAAAAGCAAGAAGTCAAGTACAGTTTTCATGAGTGTGATTTGCCCTCAGTTATCTGCAGTCAACTCTGTCTCATAAACAAAAGCATATAGCACACAGGGTCAGAGGGGACAGCCTGTCGGGTCAGCCAGGCAGCAGTTCAGAACAGTGTAGGAATACCAAGCCCAGTAGCTGTCATCCCCAAACCCCTAGAGGCAAGAGACTGGCTGGCCCAGGCCATCCCAGGAAGGAGAAACCATGCATGCGCCACTGCCACTGACCCAAGTGCCAGACTCCAAGTGGGTCTCCAGCCAGAGAAACAGAAGCACCCTAAGGAGCTCAGGAATTCCCTCCACCCAAGCCAGATCAAGATTCCTGGGTTTAATTGCTGATGAGAATTTTACTAATAGCTAGTAAAAGGCAGCTTATTTGAGACAGGCTCTCCCATAGCAGCTGGCCTGGAACTGGGATCACTGGATTCAAGTTCAGCCGACTAAACTGGCTTTAGACTATCACAGAGGTCCACATATCCTTGCCTCCTGAGTGCTAGAACCAACAGCCCGCACTACCAAGCCAGTCTTAAAAAGCAGTTTAAAACAGACTGAATGTTGTACAAATCAGACTGAACATTCAAAGTAAAATATTTCTAAAGTAAGCAAACAAAAGCGATACCTTAAACCATTTTGAAAACAAAAAGTTTCTATGAACTACTATTCAAAAGTTGTGAAGCATTCAGACTTAAGAGATAATAGATTTTTTTTTATGTGTATGAGTGTACTGTCTGCATGTAGGTTGCTGCATCTGTGTCGTGCAATGCCGCAGAGGTCAGAAGAGGGCGTCAGATGCGCCTGAAGCTGGAGTTAAAGACGGTTCTTAGCCATCATGTGGGTGCTGGGAATTGAACCCAGGTCCTCTGCAAGAGCAGTCAGTGCTCTTAACCGCTGAGCCATCTCTCTGGCCCTTGACCACAAATTTGGGTACCCTAGATAATAAGATTTAAAGAGACCTTAGGGTACCCAAATTTGAGGCCTCTGAATGCATTATCAAATATCCATATTTAAAGTTTGCACGTATACATTTAATCTGGCATGCCACACCAAAACTAATAATTCTGTGCACAATAAAGAATGGAAGGAACTTTGAAGTGGCTACTTTATTTTGACAGAAACAACATGGGACAATTATACATGACTGAATTACATGAAATCAACGCACAAGAAAACTTGGACACATGACAGATATAGTTACATGAATCTCAGACACATGGAAGAACAGGCTTGTAGAGAGCCTGGAGTCTTGGTGTCAACACGGAAGCCAAAGCTCCTGCCTCTCTTCCTAAAATCAGAAAAGTTATTTAACATACAATGGGGGGGAGGGGCTAGGAGTTGAGAAGTAGATTTGCCTATGACATAGATTAGACTTTAAGGCCACACAAAAACAAGACAAAAATAACCAGAAACCTGCTGAGTCCCCACTACCAGGGGGCCCACTCAGATTCCATAGCCACACAGAGCTGTGGAACCAATACTCTCACATGGGTTTTCAGAACTTAAGACATGTTTTCTAGTTATTCCCAATAAACCCTGCAAGAGGTGGAGGGACAGGGACATCCCCAGAGGTTGGGTTAATGTCACTTCCGATCACCCTACACCTCTCCAACACTGTCTGAACCTCCGAATCAAGATTCACCAATCAGTTTCTCAGGGAGCATGCACCAGTTAGCAGTTCCTACTGGCAGTTTTGCAGCTGTAGTCATGGGCTCCCATCAGGCCTGTCCCAGAAAGATCTGGGGTCCCCTGGGGAAGGGGAATCTTGGGGGGACCTCCAAGAAGTGTAATGGTGTCAGGACCACCCAAAGAGACCACCAGACAAAAAGTTAAAATTTAGAAATTTAAAGGAAAAAGTTTATTCTGGTTTAGCATGCATGTGGACAGCAGCCTCTCAGCAGCTTCTCCTGCCAATACGAGAGCTGCTGCCTGGGGTTAAGGTGTAGGGTTATTTTAAAGATACAGACCACAATTTCCTCTTACACAATGTGAGGAGGGGGGCCGGAACAATAGGCCAGACAGTTTTGAGATCACTCTTTTCTTGATTGTTTCTGCTGACATAGCTGACCCCAGGGCTAGGATCCAGACATCCTATGGTCAGTGGCCCTATGCTAAGAATAAGTCCTGCTGACTCCTAGGGTCCCCCCTTTTTTAAATATACTTTTTATTATTAAACTTTTTCACACATCATACATAATTTCTCAATCCAATTTAACCTAGGGCCCTTTTTGAACTAACAGCTTGATCAGTCACTGCCCAGAAACATAGCATAAAACAATTGAATGATATGTGATTTATAAAAGTACAGAGGAAGAACAAAGTTTAAAAACAAGTTGTCATTACAATGACCAATATAGAGATACATAAGTCATCCTCTGTAACAGTGGTAAGACCCTACTGCTTAGGACTTATGTATTTCGGTTGCAGGACTTGGAAAAAGAATCCTAGGACTGAGCTGAAAGTGTTTTCTTGTGGTCTAGCTCTGATAGTGCTAGAAAGTGCTACTAAGGTTGCTGAGGACAATTAGGGCCCAAAGACAGTCTCAGCTGTGAATCTTGTAGGCTTCATTGTGGTTCTTGCTCTCACAAGTGCTATAGGAGCTGCTGGCTTTCTAGTCGTCATGCAAGGTTGATGACCCCACGACTGTGTCTTGGAAGCTCATGGCTTTGTGGGCAAACCTGTGGCTAGGAAAATAACTCCCTAGCCACGCCAAGCCAGGAAACTCCTGGTTTCCATGGCCCCCACTCGTGTGTGCAAAACTCCATGGCCCCGGGCTGTTAGCTTTTGCAACCACCCAACCAATCATGGGAACCAACCCCACATCTGTACAAGGCAGAAAGCTAGCTGAAATATTAATAGTTCCATGATCAATCACCTAACACCCTAGAGATCTCAGGATAATAAAGCTTGTAAGAATTCTCTTTGTTCAAGCAGAGCAGACGGCTATATAGGGTTAGGACAGGCAACTCCCACACTGTATGACATCACTTCCCAGCAGCCAATGTCAGATCACCTTACCATTGCACACCTTGTGGTGGGACAGACCCAGAAATGTGGAAGAGAAGCCCATTAGTGGTGCCAAGCATGCCTGCCCGCATATGCTGCTAGAACCCAGGACTACCATCCCACACTTCATGATGGAAGTGGCAGACAAGACAGTGCAACAGAGGTTATAGATAGAACCAACTTTCTGACTGGACATAAAGCACACTCCACAGAGGAAAATTCACATCTGGTTTGGGAAATTCAGACAAAAACCTCTGGCCAAGGAAGTCATAGACCCCAAATGGACAAAGTGCTACTATTGCTTTGGTAAATGAATATGATGTATTGGCTGAGGTACATTTGTATTTATGACCATAGGTTATTACTACTATCATTGCTCATTTGGATAGCTTTCCATGTTCCACCTTCTACCTTTTCCTCACTTGTGTTTTATAACAAAAGAAATACCACTGAGACAGATGGAAAAATAAACAGAAAAGTTCAATACCCAGCTAGGGTTAGAGAACCAGAACTCAGGAAGACAGAGGCAGGCAGATCTCTGTGAGTTCAAGGCCAGCCTGGTCTACAGAATGAGTTCTAAGCCAGCTGGGACTAAAGGGAGAGCCTGTCTTGAAATGGAAAAACAAAAACAAAAACAAGTTATTTATCTATAGTACTGTTCATTAAGTATAAGCCTAATTTTCATAAGGTTTTAATTATGTATCGCTGATTATGGAAAAGCAATAACTAAAATGAAAACTATTAAAAAAAAAAGAGACTTCAAGGAAGAAAAGACAATAGCAGTTGGGCCTGGTGGCACATGCCTTTAGTCCCATAATGCCAGCAGTCAGCAGGCATTTGAAATTGTCCCATAATATCAGGAGTCAGCAGGCATTTGAAATCCTGATATTTTTTTCAATGTAAAGCCTAAGATTTTAGAAGATAAGAATTGAATCTTCAGCCCTGCAAAATTTTAGGGGGGAAATGGTCAAACACAAAATGTAATTAGCCAGCTGTGATGGCTCAGGTCTTTAATCACAATACTTGGGAGGCAGAGGCAGAGGCAGGCAGATCTCTGTGTGATCCAGGCCAGCCTAGACTACATGGTGAGTTCGAGGCCAGATGGGGCTACAGCAGTGTAAAGGCATGCCTCTTCCATGTTCAGTGTTCACAACACAGTGTCACATGCAGCCAGACGCTTGGTGCTCTTAGTGTCTTCTCCTTCCCCTTCCAGGGGCCGCTTTCGGCTGGTAGAAGGCTGGAAATAAAGGGACGGAAAGAAGTCTTCAAAAGAAAATCATAGCTTTCTATAAAAGCTCCTGAATAAGATTCCAGTAAATTGGGGGCATTTCATGTGAAAAATTGAGGACCAAGAATTGCTAGTTGTCATGACAACTGAATCCCCCCAACACACCTCTGGAATTATCTACTCAACATTTCTCTCCCTGGTGATTTTCAAATACTTGTTAGTGTACAGCAATCTTTTTCTTTGACCTTACACTGGTGCGAAGCAACTTGGAATCTGGATCTTTACCAGGACTGGCTATATACTGGGCAGTGTGCTGTGATGCTAGGCAACTGGAGCTGGTCGGCTGCAGGGTCAGCAGGGAAGCCCACAGCCCAGTGCTCAGTGTTGCACAGCTAGGGTTACACAGGTTAGAATTACTAAATGCATCATCATTTAAAATATTTGCAACTTGAGGGACTGGAGAGATGGCCTAGCGGTTAAGAGCACCGAAGCTCTTGCAGAGTACCCGGGTTCGATCCCCAGCACCCACATGGCGGCTAAGAACCGTCTGTAACTCCAATTCCAGGAGAACTCCAGTTCCAGGGGAATCCGAGACCCTCTTCTGACCTCCGCAGCATTGCGCGACACGGGTGCACAAACCTGCATGCAGACAGTACATTCATACACATACAAAGATAAATAAAAAAAAATAAATAAAATAAAATAAAATAAAATAAAATAAAATAAAATATTTGCAACTTGAGGGACTGGAGAGATGGCCTAGCAGTTAAGAGCGCCAACTGCTCTTGCAGAGGACCCGGGTTCGGTCCCCAGCACCCACATGGCAGCTGTAAACTGTCTTTAACTCTAGTTCCAGGGGAATCCGACACCCTCTTCTGACCTCTGAGGGATTGCACAACACGGGTGCACAAACCTATATACAGACAGTACATTCATACAGATAAAAAATAAATAAGCCGGGCGTGGTAGCGCACGCCTTTAATCCTAGCACTTGGGAGGCAGAAGCAGGCGGATCTTTGTGAGTTCAAGGCCAGCCTGGTCTACAGAGGGAGTTCTGGGACAGCTGGGGCTACAGGGAGACCCTGTCTGGAAAAGACCAAAATAAATAAATAAATAAATAAATAAATAAATAAATAAATAAATAAATAAAATTTTTAAAAATTCTAAAATATTTGCAACTTGAGATGGATTTATCAGGATGTAACACCTCATAAGTTGCAGAACATCTAAATATTAAAAGCAGGCAGTACCAACAGTCTTGGTTGTTGTCCTAAATGATCATGTTTTAACGAGACTATCCAGGTTCAAGGTATAGCTCAGTGGTAAAGGGCATGCTTAGCATACACTACAGTCCCCAGTTCAATCCCCAGTACCCAGAGAAAGACAGAAAAACAGACATAGTGCCAAGTTTTGCTCTTTTTATGGAAACAAGTTTGCCTTAGTTTGTTTACACACACACACACACACACACACACACACACACACACACACATATATATGTCTTTTTGAGACAGGGTCTCTCTGTAGCCCTAGCTGGCCTGGAACTCACTCTGTAGACCAGGCTGGCCTTGAACTCACAGAGATCCTCCGGCCTTCTGCCTCCCGAGTGCAGGGATTAAAGGCATGTGCCACCACAGCCGGCTCTTTACCTATTTATAAAATTCAGGACAAAACAAAGAGGAAAAAGGAGAGAGATCATTCACCAAAAGAAAACAGGACAGGGAATTAACAGATACTAATTATTAATATGCTTACAAAGAATGGAGGAATAAAAGTATATCCAAGAAATCACCATAATGAAAGCCTGGTGTGCTGTGATCTGTGAAATCAAGGTTAGCTTGGTCTAAACAGAGAAACCCAGTCTCAAAAATAAATAAATAAATAAATAAATAAATAAATAAATAAATAAATAAATCACTGTAATGAAACCCATTGTTTTATTCACTAACTTAGAACACCTACTGTTAGCCAGGTGTGGTGGCACACACCTTTAATCCTAGCACTCAGGAGGCAGAGGCAGGCGGATCTTTGTGAGTTCAAGGCCAGCCTGGTCTACAGAGAGAGTTCCAGGACAGCTGGGACTACAGGGAGACCCTGTCTCGAAAAGACAAAAAAAAAGAACACCTTCTTTATTAAATCTTCAAAGGTTGCTGAAACATACCAAAAGAAAAGTAGGAAAAAAAAATAGCTAGGGTCATAGATTGATAGTAGAGGGCTCACATGGACACAACAATGAGGCCCTGGGTTCAATCCCTAGTACTGCCACCAAGTAGAAATAAAAGTGTTTTCTACATAATACTGAAGGGGGTGGGTGGGGTGGTCCTTACTATGAAGAACAAGCTGGCCCAGAACTACTAATCCTCTTGCACCTTGCTTCCTGAGTGCTGAGATTATAGGTGTATGCCATCAAACTTAGCATTAAACTTTTTTTTAAATGTCAAGCACCTGCCAGTCCACAGACTCTTCAGTCGTCAGTCTTGCCGATCAACAACTTAAACCTAGTCTACAGTAACGGTCATCAGGAGAATACCTGGGCTGGAACCAGGGGCAGAGCCATCAAGTTCCCTTCCTGAGCCAGCAGATCCTGAAATTTTCTCTTCATGTCCTCATCCTGTGAAGAAATTAAAAACATGGTCCATGTCTGAGGGAAAGCAAGCTCCTAGAATGCCAGGGCCAATGGCCTGCAAAGCAAAAAGCAGGCCAAGGCCACCATCCTGCCAAACCTCATCCCCTTGCAGAAGTTCTTAGGTGAAAGGACTGTGCCTGCTTACCTCTGCTTCTGAGAGCATCAGTGCTCAGTAACCACAGGTTGAATCAAACCAGGCTCTCACACTCTCAGTGGGCCTGAGAACCACAGACCATAGCAGTAAAGATTTTAGAACCAGTACCATAGATCCCAAGGGATAGCAATCAGGAGGCCAGAATGTGGGGCTGACACTTCGATACCCTGCATCTTCCAGACCCAAACTCCTCTTCCCCTGCCACCAAAGAGGCCAGTTAGGGAGGCGATGCAAACAGCTAACCAAGTACACTAAGAAATTCACTTGCTAGTGCTGAACAAATTGCCAGAAGCACCTCAAGCCTATACTTCTCCAGCTCAGAGCTTGTGAGGAAAGGTAGCCGGGCTACACAGTGAGATCCTGTCTCAAAAAGAGACGAACATTACAAGTAGCAAGATTTATCTGAAAATCACTGAGAAATCTATACCCCACAATACTGTTACGACATCCCTCACAGACAAGCAGGAAGGATTCCTTTACTGTAGTAAAGAAAACGTATACAGAGGACTTAAGGGATATTCCCCAAACTTGACACTGCTAATGATGAAACAGAAGATGATCTGGGGTCCCAACACTTGGCCCAGTGCCAAACCCATAAAACCATGAGCCTTCTTTTGACTTTACCCCAAATCCAACTTAACTATCACTAGCAGATACTTTAGATCACCCATCCATATCCTTGTCCTCAGTCCACGCTCACTCACTCGCCTTTTGCTGGTATAGCAAACTGGAGAAGAAACACCTTCACATGAGACCCCCAGGGCAGTGCTGAACTTCAACCTTTTCTTTGCTTTTGTGAATAAGTTTTCTTCTGAGACAAAAAGTACAAGAAAAATAGCCTACACTAGCTCATAAATTTCAGACAGATACAAAACCTGTTGCCAGGCCTTACTGGCCAGACCTACTTTTTTTTTTTTTTTTTAAAGCAGCACTAACACAGTTCTCCTCTACCTCCATTTAGACCCCAGGAGCTGCCCTATTAAGGCACATGAAAAGAGCCAAGGGGTGTGTTTTTCTTTTTCATCAAAATTAAATCCCTGCATGCAAAGGTACCCTTTGTTTCCAAACCTTTTCCTCCAAAGTCTTGCTGCTTCAAAACTGTGTGGTCTATTAAACACATCATCATCTTGCAAGTTTCTTTGGGGGACTACTGTTTCCAGGGCAACATCCAAAACACATATCTGTCCTCTTTTTAACCCCATACCCCTTCTTTTAAGGATTTGTTCTCAGCCCAAGCTGAGATGACCAAAATTTTAGTATACCAGGGTACAAGAAAGAAAGGGACAACCTTCCCTGAGTCCTCAATGGACAGCAGTTCTCAGACCAGTAAACCCCAGCCACCTGGTTAAGCCACTCAGCCCCCCAGGAAACAGAGAGAGGCCAGAAGCTCACAAGAAGCATGGCCAGGCTGAAAAGAAGATCACACATCCATCAGAAATCCTGCCAGATGCTCTTATTAAAGATCAATCTTGGGCTGGAGAGATGGCCTAGCAGTTAAGAGTGCCGACCGCTCTTACAGAGGACCTGGGTTCAATCCCCAGCACCCACATGGCGGCCGAGAACCGTCCGAAACTCCAATTCCAGGAGAACTCCAGTTCCAGGGGAATCCAACACCCTCTTCTGACCTCCGCGGCATTGCACGACACGGGTGCACAGACCTGCATGCAGACAGTACATTCATACACATACAGAAATAAATAAAATAAAAAAAAAAAAAAAAAAAAAAAAAAAGATCAGTCTCCTGGGCTGGAGAGATGGCCTAGCGGTTAAGAGCGCCAACCGCTCTTACAGAGGACCCGGTTCGATCCCCAGCACCCACATGGCAGCCGCGAACCGTCTGAAGCTCCAGTTCCAGGGGAATCCGAGACCCTCTTCTGACCTCCGCGGCATTGCACGACACGGGTGCACAGACCTGCATGCAGACAATACATTCATACACATACAGAAATAAAAAAAAAAAAAAGATCAATCTCCTACTCCCGCAGCTCTGAATGAACGCCACACAAAATCTCAGGGCAAAAGGCACATGTGAACACAGATGTCACACAGACTAAAAGGCTCTCAGGTGATGGCATGCGCTAATGGCACTGGAATGAAGCCCAGCCCATTTCACCTGTGGAATGGAGGGGAGAGAATGGAGACAGGTGAGGGTCCAGGCAGACCAAGCTCTCAAAGGCTCCCAGCCACAATGTGGGCTCAGGGCGGCCAATGGAATCAGAAAACACCATGAAATGAGTGTGTCCATCCAGGAGCCACAAGTTGAGCGGAAAGGACTGAACACCCCAAACACACACACACACAGACACACACACACACACACACACACACACACACACACACACACCATAATCTACAGCCTGATCGAAAACAATTACACAAGTGGACCCAGCAACACAGAGACCGTGCCTGGCCTTCTACCTCAGCTCCCTTGGGCAGCTCAGGGCTCCCCTACATTTTAGGCTCCACACTCACCTGAAGCCATGGGTGACTCAAGGCTTCCTCTGTGGTAAACCGTGCCTTTGGATCCACAACCAACAGTTTCTTGACAAGGTCCAGAGCTAAAGCAACAAGAGAAGTGGGAAAACATAATGAAAAAGCTGAACTCATTACATCAGCATTATTAAACTACGCCAGAACCACAGGCCACCAGCCAGAGAGGAAAATATCACTGAGTCGGCCAGTTTGGTGGAGAGAGCCCTCCAACCCTCCTCCCTCTCTGAAAGCTGAGGACTGGGAACTCCAGGATCGAGGACACTTCCAATCTCTTTCTGCTGGGACATCACTGTTTCCTGTCTTGCTGCTGGACTCAAGTTCAGACTAATTAAAACTGAACTTCCACTCAAGTTTGCAATACTAAGAATGCACCACAAACTCTCCAGAGACCACATATTGATGGTGAGAGGCTGGAGAGGGGCTCCCTATATATACAGGTGTATCAAAATGAAGCCTGGGTACATCAGCAAGCCACTCAGGGTTGCTTGCACAACTGCAGCAATATTATTCCTTAAATGTCCTGATGTTTAATATAGTCACCAACTGTATATTATTAGACATTTAGTTTTAATCATTTTCTCCAGTTGCAAGGTTGTGTTTTTAAATGATAACAAGCAGGCAACTGATGACAATGAACTTTTACATGCTACATACTCAAAGGAATGTTTCTAAGGAAAAATTATTTTACACACTTGAATAGGCTCCAGGCACTTGTGTACAATATAGTTAAACCTCACACAAAACCTTTGAAGTAAAGGTTATTGAGTGCCCATTTACGAATAAAGAAAATAAAAGCCAGGCATAGTAGTGAGCATCATTAAGGGGATGGGAGGGGGCAGAGGTAGGTGGGTATCTATGAGATCAAGGGGAGACCCTGTCTCAAAAAAAGGAAAGGAGAAAGGAGAGGAGAGAGGAGGGGAGAGAGGAGGGGAGAGTGGAGGGGAGAGAGGAGGGGAGAGAGGAGGGGAGAAAGGAGGGGAGAGAGGAGGGGAGAGAGGAGGGGAGAGAGGAGGGGAGAGAGGAAGGGAGAGAGGAGGGGAGAGAGGAGGGGAGAGAGGAGGGGAGAAAAGGAAAAAGGGGAAAAAGGTTAAAAGGGAAAGGAAAAGAAAGGAAAGGAAGAAAGAAAGAGAGAAGAAAGAAAGAAAGAAAGAAAGAAAGAAAGAAAGAAAGAAAGAAAGAAAGAAAGAAAGAAAGAAAGAAAGAAAGAAAAAACAAAAAAACACCTCAGTAAGGTTAGATAGCTTGCCTAAGGTCATACAGTTAAAAACAGCAGACTCAGGACTTAGACTTGGACCGACACCCAGGCTCTTAACAATTCTCTCTTCTCAAATGGTGCAAAACAACGGAAGACTGGCAGAAGAAAATACTGAGTTTGAGAGAAACTCCCACCAACAGAACCCCGTATTTCAGCAAACCACACATTCTTAACCCTTCCGTATCCGTATCCATACCCTTCTCTGAGACATCTGCCCAGACTTCAGGAATGAAGTTGTATTTTCCACTCGTGATCTGATCCTTCAGTGACACTTGAGTCTTATGCTCAGAGAAAGGTGGATACCCACTAAGGCTTAACATTGGCAGAGAAAGAAAGGAAAACAGATCAAGAGGCATTCAGATACACAGGCTTCTTCAGCAATATGAAAAATCAGCATTTTCTTTAAATCAAATACAAGCTGTCAACTTGGACACATGTTTAATTTCATCTGACCACATCCAACTAGACTGTGAAGCAATGAAAACATTTCTTACCAGATAAAAAGAATAACACCTAAACTCCAGCAGTCAACAGCACGGTTGTACCCAGCAGTCCCAACGGACAGGAGCACTTCAGGAGCCAAGTAGGTAGGGGTACCACATAAAGTTCTCATGAGAGAGGTCTCTCCCAAAATCTTGGATTGCCCAAAATCAGTAATCTAAAATTATAGACAAATAAAATCAAAACTTTATCATAGCCTGCCATCCCCAAAGACATGCAAGCTAGGTTAGTACCTACTCCACAGTAGACACCTGCCATCAACCCTAAATGTACAATTTCATGTCTTTGCAAGTTAAGGTATTTAATTTTGCTTAAAAGGGGCTGTAGGTGTTTGGGCACAACAGCCTGCAGATAGGTTTTGCATGAAGGATGCTTGTACTCATGGATTATCACTTATAGCTAAAAATGAAAAAAAAAAAACTGAGAGAAAGATGCAGGACAGTTATGGCAGAATGCATGATCTGGGGTGGGGTGGGGGTGGGGGGGAAGGGAAAGGGAGGTGTGCCTGGTCTGAATTGGAAAATGATGTATGGAATGCACAAACCATCAATAAAAAATTTAATTTTTTAAAAAAAAAAAAAAAAAAAGAAAATCCCTGTGCCTAGGAACCTGAGAATCAAGTTTTTTAATTTATCTATGACCCAAGTTCCTAACCCCTACAACAAATACATTAAGATTCTAATGACTTACACATGTTTCTTAGACCCAAGACTCAAATTTGACTAACCACGGCACACCTGAAGAGCTTGGGGACAAAGAATACTTCCACCTGGCATCACCCTCAAGTTCTGAGGCACAGCCAGGGGCTGTCAAGTGCCTCATACATAATGGAGCTCAATAAATGTTCGTTAGACCACTGCACACCCATGTGATCTCTACAGTAACTGTGAAATGTGGAAAGTTCAGACTCTCAAACTTGTTATGTTCCAATATTTATGTGAGGAATTAAAAGACAAAGTTTGGAACAGAAACAGACAGCAGCAGCAAGGGAGTCTTTCACCTTGATAAGGCAGTCCTCCGCTTGAGATGACAGAAGAACATTCTCTGGTTTTAAGTCACGATGGATAATCCCATTTTCATGAAGGTACTACACAAAAAGAGAATCAGAACGCTTCATTTATGCAGTACACATGTAAGGAGAAACAGTTACCAAAACCTAATTGTGAGCCTCGGTGGAACTAAGCTGCACTATTCATCATCACATTCCTCAAAATCAAGACAGAACTTCTGGACCAGGGCTTAGCACTCAGAAATTTATGTTACAAAGCAGAAAAAATGAACAAAGCGACTTAGGGTGGTGAACCTTATATTTCACAATGTCAGAAAATAAATATCATTTCACAGTGTGTTCTAGTTTGTCTTCCATTGCTGTGACAAAACACTCTGACCGGCACCAACTTGGGTTCACATCTCCTAGGTCACAATTCATCACTTAGGGAGCCCAAGGCAGGAACTCAGGGCAGGAACCTGGAGGCAGAAGCTGAAGCACAGGCCATGGAGGAATGCTGTTCACTGGCTTGCTCTCCTGGCTCATGCCCAGCCTGCCTTCTTATATGGTACACAACAACCTGCCCAGGGTGGCACCACTCATTGTGGGCTGGGCCCTCCCACACGGCTCGACCATCAAGACAATACTCCACAGATGTGGCCACAGGCCAATCCAATGGAGCCAATTCCTCAGTTGAGGCTCCCTCAACCCAGGTGTGTCAAGTTGACACTAAAGCTATCCAGAACAATTGACCCCTTGTCAACTTGACACACAAAACACAGCACTATTTATATAATCACCACCTTTCCAGTTCTTATCCCCAAAGTATGTTAACATTAAACACAACCCAAGACAGTACAACCTTAAAAGCACCACAGTCCTTAAAATGTCCAAACACTTAAAAGTTCACAGTCTATTAAAAGTCTCTTAACTGTGGGCTGCTGTAAAATCCAAAACAAGTACAGTCTTATTTCAAAGGGAAGAATCAGGCACACTCAAACAAAACCTAATTTCAGCAAGTAGCTCAAGGCTGGACACCTGGGATTCACTCACAATCTTCTGGGCTCCAAAGGGTTTCGGCAGCTCCCCATCTCTGACTCTGCCATCTGTGGCACACACATCTTGCAGGCCCAGGCCAACTCCATTCCACACCTGCTGCTGCTCTTGGTGGTCGTCCCATGGTCCCGACATCTCCAAAAAGCTGGGGTTGCCACTGAAACTGAGGTTGCTTCTGACCTCTCATGACGCAAAACCTCAGCTTCTCTTCCTGACCCCTGGAATCCTGGGGTCTTCACTGCAACCAAGGTTGCACTCTGACCAGTGGCCTTTCCTGGCCTCTCATAGTGCCAGGCCTCAGCTGCTCTCTGTGACCCCTTCATGCTTTCAACACCAGAACCATATAGGAGACTCTTACACACTACCAAGTCCTGCTTCTGGCTTGACATGGAGGCTCAGGCCCCTTCTGGAACATAGCTTCTGTGTGCTGACCCTGAAGAAATTCTTCCCAGAAGATTTCACCACAGTGATGCTGGTCTCTTGTTACTTACAGCTGATTTTTCAGCCCCAGCTAACTAGTACAACAAAGATTTCACTTCAGGTTCTGGTCTCTTGTTACTTACAGTTGATTCTCCAGCCCCAGCTGACCAGAGCCCACAGATTAAACAGTCCTGATGATCTCTGCTTTGCTTCCCTTTGAAACTAGAAACTTCACAAGCCAGGCCTCCATCTTCTACAAATCCTTCAGCAAAACTGCTCCAAGCTCCACAGCAACAATCTTTAGGTATTCAATGATCTTCCCAGCCCAAAGTTCCAAACACCTCCACAATCCTTCCCCAAAACACCAAGGTCAGGTCTGTCACAGCAATAGCCCACTCTCTGGTACCAATTACTGTTCTGGTTTGTCTTCCATTGCTGTGACAAAACACTCTGACTGACACCAACTTGGGGAGGAAAGGGTTTATTCCACTTACATCTCCTGGGTCATAGTTCATCACTTAGAGAGCCCAAGGCAGGAACTCAGGGCAGGAACCTGGAGGCAGGAGCTGAAGCACAAGCCATGGAGGAATGCTGTTCACTGGCTTGCTCCCCTGGCTCATGCCCAGCCTGCCTTCTTATACAACAACCTGCCCAGGGTGGCACCACTCATTGTGGGCTGGGCCCTCCCACACTGCTGAACAATCAGACAATACTCCACAGATGTGACCACAGGCCAATTCAATGGAGCCAATTCCCCAACTGAGGCTCCTTCAACCAAGGTGTGTCAAGTTGACACTAAAGCTATCCAGCACACAGTGACAGAAACATGAGGTGTCTATTTCTATAGAAACTTAAATGGATGATATAACATTCAGAGAACATACAAAGTAAACAGGAATTCCATCAAAATGATTCATTTTGTTACACCATCACTAAGAATATTTTTAAAAAGATTTCAAAAATACATTTGAACCAGGCATGGTGATACATGCCTATAATCCCAGCACTTGACGAAGCAGAGGCAAAAAGACCCAAAGTTCAAGGATGGCCTGAGCCATACAGCTAAATAGCTATACCTTGTCTCAAAACACAAAGGGCAAAAAAGATTTAGCAGGTGAAGTAATTCCTACAAAGCCTGACAACCTCGGCTCCATCTCCAGAGCCTACCTGGTGGCAAGAGAGGACTGACTCCTGCAGGTTGTCCTCTGACCTACACACATGCAACAGCTAGTTTGTAGTATTTAATTGTTTGTTTGTTTGTTTGTTTGTGGGGTCTTTTGGAGAAAGGGTCTCCCAGTAGCCCCAGCTGTTCTGAAGCTCTATGTAGATCAGGCTGGCCTTGAACTCACAGAGATCTGCCTGCCTCTGCCTCCTGAGTGCTGGGATTAAAGGCATGCACCACCATGCCTGGCTTTATTTTACTTTATTGTTTTTGGTCTTTTTTTGGGAGGGGGTGGAGTTTGCTATCTAGACCAGGCTGCCTTTGAACTCACAGAGATCCGTCTGCCTCTGCCTCCTGAGTGTTGGGATTAAAGGTGTGCGCCACCACACCCGGCTTTATTTCATTCTTTTTTTTGGGGGGGGGTGTATAGCTCAGAGGTAGAGCACTTGTATAACACAGAGCCAACATTGGTTCTGGAACCACGTACTACAATAAATACCCCAAAAGCTGGGGATATAGCTCAGCAATATAGTGCTTGCCTGGACCCAGCCCTAGGCTCAATCCTTAATACTATGAAAATCAAGAATTAATCTATTCCTGGAAGTGAAGACTGACTTTTGTCTTCTAAAATGTTGTCTAAATTAGTATGTAAAAACAGGCATGGTAGCACATGCTTTAATCCCAAGTCAGAGGCAGGCAGATCTCTGTGAGTTCAAGGCCAGCATAGAGAGCTCCAGCCAGCAGAGGCTACAGGGAGAGCCTTCCTCAAAAAAAGGCCAAATAAATAAATAAGTAAAACATAAATACATAAATAACCATACAAAAAGGCACACACATAATATCAATGTGTTTATCAGTATTTCTTTGAGAATCAAAAATGTCCTACTACATCTACAGATCTGTGTAAAATTCCCCTTAATATTGTTGGCTAATAATATGAGGAAAGGAATAAAATAATAAGGAATCAAGCAATTCATGAGTGATACCCATGATTTAAAAAGGACTATGAAGCCAGATGTAGCGGTACACACCTATAATCCCAGCATCCAGGAGGTGGAAGTAAGAGGACAAGGAGTTCAAGCTAGTCTCGAGACATAGCACATTTAAGGCTACTGTATGCTGTATGAGACCCCCTCCCTCTCTCTCTCAAAAAAAAAAAAAAAAAAAAAAAAAAAAAAAAAAAAACCTAGCAAAGTAGCAGTGGTCTCCCCCTCTGGAATTCGGTCTCACCACACAGAAAAAAAAAAAAAAAAAAAAAAAAAAAAAAAGGGAAAAAGGAAGAAAGGGGGGGGGGTGAGAGTATAGAATTCAGCCTCTGGACAACCCTCTGAAGCCAAAGAAAAATTCTTACCAAAAATTTTCACTGGGAAACAGACATGGTAAAAAGATCAAAGAAAGGAGGCTGGAGAGGATGGCCTAGCGGTTAAAAAGGAAAGAGCGCCGACCGCTCTTTACAAGAGGAACCCGGGTTCGATCCCCAGCACCCACATGGCGGCCAGAGCGAGCCCTGAAAACTCCAATTTCAGGAGAAACTCCAGTTCCGGGGAATCCGAGACCCCTCTTTCTGACCTCCGCGGCATTGCACGCACGACACGGTGCACAAACCTGCATGCAGATAGTACAGTGATACACATACAGAAATAAATAAAATTAAAACAAAAAAAAACAAAAAAAAGATCAAAAAAGGAAACCCCAGTGGGCCCAAAACCAGGTAGGTCTCCCTGAGCCTTCACTCACTATAGTACCTGCCCCCAACGCACACCACTTCCTGCAGAGTGGGGTTTCAAGAGAAGAAGCCTTAGGAGGTAACCACCACCATGAAATCTGTTAGTGTCACCACCACACCGCCCCTGTTCCTTTTCTCCACCCGCAAGGCCCCATGCCTCGGACTGCTGTGGGCCGCCGCGCCAACACAGCCCCCACACCCGCCCCCATGCCCACCACCCCCCCTGCTGCCTGTACCGGGACTAAAAACGGCTCATAAGAACCCACCCCGTAGTGGGTTCAAGGAAGCCCAACTGCCTACTCCCCAAGCCAAGCATCCCCACTAAGCTCCCACCTTCCCCACCCTTGCCTTCCCGCACACCCCCCCTGGCGGCTTATTCTGCAAAATCAAAGGAAGATTTTCCACACCATTCCACAGACAAGAGGATGGGAGGGGGGCTAGTGGTGTGTATGGTGTGTGGTGTGTATGCTTTTTTTGGGGGGGGTAACTACAGAGTGAACCTTACAGACTCATACATGCTAGGCAGGTGCTGCTAGCTCTACCTCTTAAGCCTTTCCCTGGTCCCCTCTTTTCAATTTTATATTTAAGATTTTATAACATGTAATCTAGTTATTTGTCTCTCTAAATTGCCCAAGCTAGCTTGAATTTGAGATTACCTGCCTCAAACTCCCCAAGTTACTAGATGCAGGCCTGAGCCACCAGCTTGCATACATTAATTCCTTTAAGTTCCTTTTTCTTACTCTTACTCGCTCAAATAATTCAGAACTACATCATCTGAGTCACAGCGGTAGGGTTTTTTGTCAAGAACAGAACAACAAATACACAGAACCCCTCAAGTTTTCTTCCCCATCCCTTGGCCCCAGCCTAGCACAAGGGGGATTCTCTTACTTGTACGGCTAGGAGCATCTGGTAGAAATAGAGCTTGCAGGTTGCTTCCTTCAGGCGCTTGCTCCCTACCACCCTATCAAACAGCTCTCCTCCTTCCATTCTGAAACACAGACAAAGCAGGGCTGTCACTCCTAGATGGGCAGCACAACGGAAACAAACTCATTCAGGCAAGCCAAGGAGGACAGGGAAAGGATGCAGCTCAGTGGTGGAATGCAGCTCAGTGGTGGAGCAGCTGCCTCACATGCTGGAGCCCCTGGCCTGGATCACCAGCACAAAACCAAAACAGCTCACCATTCCTAGTCACTCTTAACCCTTTTTTTTTTTTTTTGGTCTTTCGAGACATGGGTCTCCATGTAGCCCCCAGCTGTCTGGAACTCACGCTCTGTAGACGAGGCTGGCCTTAACTCACAAGATATCTACCTCCCTCTGCGCCTCCCAAGTGCTAGGATGAAAGGCGTGCGACACCACACCCAGCAACTGCAACTTCTTTTTTTTTTTTTTTTTTTTTTTAATTAATGAGCTCAAGATCTAGGAAAATGGCTTGGTGGTTAAGAGTATTTGCTGCTTTTGTAGAGGACCCTGGTTCATTTTCCCAGCACCCACATTGTTGCTGAGAACCGTCTTTAGCTTCAGTTTCAGGGGATTCAGTGCCCTATTGTGGCTTCTGTGAGCACCTGTACACATGTGGCGTACACACAGAGACACATAAAATAAACACAATTACAACAGATACTAAAAAATGATTTAAAAACCTGATTCTAGAGTCTGGAAGCTGGCCCTGGAGTCTACATTCCTATCATTCCGTGCATATGAGCCTGAAGCCTGCAGAAGACAGGAACCAAGCTCTGGAGCTGACAGTCCAGAAACTAACGGGGTCAGAACCCAGAACTCCTCTAAAAAACAACTTCTAAAAAACAAAGGATAGAAAAAGAGCTTAAAAACGGCGGTAAGCTGGGACTGGAGGGGAGAGGGCGCTGAGGGGGGGGGGTGAAGCGTAAGGGGAAGGAGAGAAGGAATCGAAGAGAAGATAACTGAGGTCGAAAGAGCACGCCCGCGCAGACGTCGGGGGAACAGAAGAAGCAGGAAGGCGGGTGAAGGGGCATAGGAGAGAACAGGACTAGGTTTGCGAGGAAAGGGAAGTAAAGCGTGTTATTGAGTGGCGGAGGGTGAAAGCGATAGAGCCGGGGGAGAAAGGGGGGGGCGGNTTTTTTTTTTTTTTTTTTTTTTAATTAATGAGCTCAAGATCTGGAAAGATGGCTTGGTGGTTAAGAGTATATACAGCTTTTGCAGAGGAACTGAGTTCAATTCCTAACACCTACTACTAGCAGCCTACAACAGCCTCTAACTCTCGCTCCAGGGAATCCAATGTTGTCTTCTGGCCTCTGTAGACACCTGCATCCACACAGAGACACATAAATATACACATAATTACAGATACTAAAAATGATTTAAAAACCTGATTCTAGAGTCTGGAAGCTGGCCCTGGAGTCTACATTCCTATCATTCCTCATATGATGCTGAAGCTGATACAGACAACCAAGCTGGAGCTTACAGTCAGAAAACTGGGTCAGAACCCAACTCTACCTCTTCCCAGCTATGGGGTTTTGGGTGAGCACCTTAATCTGAGTGCATGTGTGCATGCATGCTCTCACACACATACACACACTTTGTACCCTCACCACTACCATATCCACATGAAAGGCCCCAGCATGAGAAAGGCAAGCCTGCATGCAATTCTTCACTGACTTCTAAGTACTTAAGTGGAAACATAAATTCAAAACGATACTTACAACTCCAAAACAATGTAATAATCTTCTGCATCAAAAAAGTTTTTAATCTTAATGATACATGGCTAAAAAGAAGAGAGAGAAAAACATAGTGAGAAATTCCAAAACAGAAAACCTTCAAGTCACAGAATTTGAGGCCTGTACCCAGGGGATCAGGAAGACCCAGAGCCGGTGTTTGGTCCCTCGTCTGAGGATGTTCTGAGGGCCAAGAACAGGAGGGCAGACGTGGAGTCCAGCTGACTCCTGTGAGCGCAGGAAACGTTCCAGCCCACAGTGTCAGCGAAGGGAGCAGGCATTGCTGTATGAGGATTTCCATCTAGGAATGGAACCAGGTCTTCCCAGCCTTCCTCTTCACTTGTCCAAAACAGGACTTGAGGAACCTGACAAGTGGAATGAAGAAAGCGCAAGTGGCTAGGGGATAGCTCTGTGATGGGGGGCCTGCACACCAAGCCTGAGACCCTGCGTTCAATCCCTGCACAGGAGTGAAGGAGAGAGGGGACACAGGACCAGAGACCACGAAGCTAACCCATAATCCCAGCACCAGAGGTGGAGGGAGGAAGATCAAGAGTTCAAGGCCAGCCTCAGCTACATAGCAAGGTCAAGGCCAGCTCAGGCAACATGAGACACCTCAACAACAGAAAACAAGGCTGGGTGAGAGGCCCGGTCAGACCACCAGACACTGGCATCCAGCTCCAGAGCTGGAATCACCCTGTGCGGTAAGATCCTCACATTTTTTCCAATGGAAGAAGAAAATTCCAATTTTGTAAGAACTTTCAATTACACCCAGAAGGGTATGGGTGTGTACACATGCCATGGAGTATTTGTGTGTGTGGGGGATGGTATGTACACATGCCATGGAGTATTTGTGCATGTGTGGGATGGTATGTACACATGCCATGGAGTATTTGTGTGTGTGTGGGATGGTATGTACACATGCCATGGGGTATTTGTGTGTGTGGGGGGATGGTATGTGCAAATGCCATGGAGTATTTGTATGGGGTGGGGGGGTGGTATATACACATGCCACGGAGGATTTGTGGGGGGGAGTGCTGTGTAGCCATGGAGTATTTGTGGGGGGGGATGGTATGTACACATGCCATGGAGGATTTGTGTG
>VZQC01014315.1:175460-186873 GCA_009823505.1 Rhizomys pruinosus | reverse complement strand
GGAGCTACCCTGTCTCCATAGCACCCATGAGATACAGAGGAGTGCTACCCCACAAATCAAAAGGAATTTTCATCCCTTCAAGGACAACAGGCCTTGGCACCAGACATACTCCAGCTGTAACCATAAGGGGATTAAAAACCTCCCCCCCAAACAAACAAACAAACAAAAAACAAAAAAAAAAAACCCTTTCCCCTACCCCCACCAGGTTGCAGAAAATTCCTTTTTGCAAGAGGAGTCTCTCTGTTGGCACTTCTCATGTGCGTAATAAAGTATATGTTCCTCGTCCATTGAAGGTCTGGCTCTGGCTTCTAGTTCTTTTTCTTTTTTTTTTTTTTTTTGGTCTTTTCCAGACAGGGTCTCCCTGTAGTCCCATCTGTCCTGGAACTCACTTGCTCTGTAGACCAGGCTGTCCTTGAACTCACAAAGATCCGCCTGCCTCTACCTTCCAAGTACTAGGATTAACAGGGTGTGCCACCACGCCCGGCTAATTTCTTACTTTTTTTTTGTCTTTTCGAGACAGGGTCTCCCTGTAGCCCCAGCTGGCCTGGAACTCACTCTGTAGACCAGGCTGGCCTTGAACTCACAAAGATCCGCCAGCCTCTGCCTCCCAAGTGCTAGGATTAAAGGCGTGCGCCACCACACCCAGCTTAATTAACTTTACTCTCCTTTCCTTTTCTTCACCAAAAATCTAAGGAAGTGCCTGTCTCAAAACAATAACAAAAAAACAAAGAAGGCAAAACACATGCACACACAAAAAAACCCCCAAAACACTCAAGAGGCAGCCCAGTTTGGGTAACACAACAAGACAAAACAAAACAAAAATGAAAGAAAGGAAGGCAGGGAGGAAGGGAAGGAAGGAGAGAGGAAGAGAAAGAGGAAGGAAAAGGAAAAAGAAGTAGAAGGAAAGAAAAAGGGAAGGAAGGGAGGAAAGGAGCCAGGAAGCAGACAGGCAGGGAGGCAGGGTGAGCCTGACAAGCACAGAGGAAGAAGTTGCAAAGAAAGTAAAAGAAAACCCAGCGGGAAGCCAGCTCTAAAGCAGCCAATTGAAATTCCTAGTGGAAGGGGTGAGAGAAGAGAAAAGAAATTCTTTTCTTTGGAAGTTAAAAAGGAATCATTAAGAAGTTAGGAAGTTGGGCATTGGAGAGGTGGCTTAGCAGTTGAGAACACTGACTGCTCTTACAGTGGACCAGGATTCGATTCCCAGCACCCAGGTGGTGGCTAACAACCACCTATAACTCCAGTTCCAGGGGATCTGATGCCCTCTTATGACCTCCTCAGGATTTGCATGACGTGGATGCACTTAAATACATGCAGGCAATACACTCATACACATAAAATAAAAATAATAAATAAATTATTTTTAAAAAGAGAAGTTAGAAAATTAGTAAGAGAGCCATTAGTTGGACAGGCTAGAAGATTCAGGTCAAGTTTAACTGCAAGGCCTAGCAAGCTTATAGTTAAGACTTCATGGGAACTCATGAATGAATAATGAATGAAGCTAAAAGAACTAGAAAGCCAGCCTCAGACCCACACTATGCTTTCTCATCTCACTCATTTGAAGTATAGCAGGCTTTCTGCTGAGACAGTTATCCTGATACAAAAAGAGCAGAGCTCCTTCCACACCCCAGTTCATCAGATAGAGGGATGGGACTTTTCACCACCTGTCAGATATCAAAGGATTGAACTGGATGACTCCAAATAAAAGGTATTTAAGGATACCAAGACCTCTATATATAATTAACTTTAACTAAAACTTTTCTTTTCTTTCCAAATATGGTCACTGTGGGAAATAATCAAGAGAGAGTAATTTTGGTCTTAGAAGATCTTAGAAGAAATATCATGTAATTATTAAATCATGAAATTATGAAACCTTTACACAGTACTGTACTCTCAAAATTTGGAATAAAACTCATCTAAGGTAAATGATACCTAGGTCCATGTGTGTGTTCATACACTCACAGAGGAAGGAGCCCAGGGTTAGGCTGATGTGTTTTCCACATGTCCCACATTTTGAAACAAGTTTCTTTTTTGAAGGGAGAGTGGGGTGTCTTTTTTTGAGACACGGTCTCCCTGTAGCCCCAGCTGGTCTGAAAACATGCTACGTAGACCAGGCTGGCCTTGACGTCATAGAGTCTGCCAGCCTCTGCCTCTGGAGTATTGGGATTAAAGGCATGTACCACTATGCCTACCAAGACAAGTTTCTATGAGTTATAGTAATACTTACATGATTTAATTTTTTCAAAATTTCTATTTCAGTTTCAACATTGAGAGCCACGTCCTTAAACAAGATAACATCAGAGTTCATTAATAATCATAATAACCATAGTTGCCAATACTTTTCAAAATATTTACAGTTAAACCTAATCGAGTAAAGGCTGTCTGAGGTTTTTTTTTTGTTTGTTTGGGTTTTTTTTTTTTTTTTTTNCAAAAAAAAAAAAAAAAAAAAAAAAAAAAAAAAAGTGGGGGCTGGAGAGATTACTCAGCAGTAAGAGCCCTTACTGTTCTTGCAAGAAGACCTGGGTTTTAATCCTAGCACCCACATGGCAACTAACAACCATCCATAACTCTAGTTCCATAGGATCCAATGCTGTCTTTTGTCCTCAGGCACTGCATGGCACAGGTGCACATACACACACACAGGCAATACACACAAAATAAAAATGATAAATAAAATATAAAAAAAACGATAAGTGAGCTGGTCATGGAGGTGCACACCTTTAATCCCAGTCAAGGCAAATGGATCTCTCTGAGTTCAAGGCCAGCCTGGTCTACATAGTAAGTTCCAGGCCAGCTGTGGCTACAGTGAGACCCTGTCTCAAAAAGATACACAAAAAAATTTGTTTTGACTCAGTTTGAACTTATAGTTTCTATAATTACATTTAGGAAATGTGAAAACTGAAATGGCAAAGGAGAGAAATAGCACGACTGCTTTTCCTATGCCCTCCTCATCTCAAAAAAATTTTTAAAAAAGTGAAAATCATAGACAAGAAGACATTTATTGTACACAGAAAATGTTAACTTAAATGTCTAATGAAGAAGACCCAAGTTCCAACTTTAAGTGTAAACTAACACGTTTCTTGAGACTGAGGGAAGAAGATTCACAGGACCCAAGTTGTTCTCCACAATTCCAAAAGGGTGAACCTCATAACTCAACTGCCTGGGCTACACCCTCCACTAGCAGAGAGGATATAGAATTACATATTTATGTAGAATGGACTTCAGCTAAAAGCCCAGATGTTTAATTTTAAGGTCTTCCTTTTTCCTGTAAGCAATTACACTCATTACAGGATATGTGTCCTCCAATGAGAGAGAGGTCATAAAGAGTCCAATGAGTGAAGAGTAAAATTAAGAAATAATAAAATAAAGATTTTCTCTAAGTTTGTAACAATAGACATTTTCTTCTCCCCCTAAATGGGAAACAGATCCAGAATCACAGAGGAAAAGGTTTGTAGCAAAGTGAACACAGAATGGAAATTCTTCTTCCCGTGTGAGAAAAGAATTGTCTAGGGGGAAAAAATTTCATCAGTATAAATAGCCAGAAACAGCTGGCTGCCAAGGAAGAGGTGATCAGGGGCTGCTATGCATTGCTTTGTTGAGGTATGTGTGGAGAGACCAATACATCTGGCCATATCTGTCATTCAATAAATGTGGACTACAGAAAAAGTGATAAAATGAATAGCTACTACATGCAAACAGTAATTTTAGTTTTAAATATCTGTACCTGAGGGCTGGAGAGATGGCTCAGCTTAAGAGCACAGACTGCTCTTACTTACAGAGGACCTGAGTTCAATTCCCAGCATGCACATGGCGGCTAAGAACCATCTTTAAGCTGGGTGTGGTGGCGCACACCTTTAATCCTAGCACTCAGGAGGCAGAGGCAGTCAGATCTCTGTGAGTTCAAGGCCAGCCTGGTCTACAGAGTGAGTTCCAGGAAAGCTGGGGCTACAGGGAGACCCTGTCTCAAAAATAAAAAATAAAAAATAAAAAATAAAAAAGAAAAAAGAAAACAAACAAACAAACAAAAAAAAATCTGCACCTGAGAACTGGGAATGTAAGGCAGTGCTAGAATACTTGTCTCACATTCATGAGCCCCTGAGTTTGATCCCCAGGACGACAAAAAATAAAAATAATGCCTATGACTAACTCATCAGCACTAAAATAGAGCACAGCACCCAAAAAGGCAAAGAATTGGGAATTACCTCAAGACCAACAAGACAATTAGCTAAATAAATCATGCTAAAACTGAGGCCATTCCTTCCCTATGATGACTCTGAAAATCTCTCCAAATCTGTCCTTGTGATCATCCAAAACACTGTACACTGTTCATCTCCAACCTCAGAACTCAATTCATGGCAGGCAAAGGGCCTCAGACACTGCTGACTCCTCTTAGGAAAATATCTAAGGCTTTGTGGGGCACACGCAGGGTTCAGGAGGGCATAGGAAAATATCTAAGGACAGTTATGGCAGAATGCATGATCTGGGATGGTGTGGAGTGGGGTGGGGGGAAGGGAAAGGGAAATATGCCTGAACTGAATTGGAAAATGATGTATGAAATGCACAAAGCATCAATAAAATAAATAAATAAATTTAAAAAAATAAATAAGAAAATATCTAAGGCTTTGTGGGGCACACACAGGGTTTAGGAGGGCATAGGAAAACCATCCTGCTGTTTCTCTCCTTTGCCAGTTCAGTTTTCTTTCACATTTCCTAAACGCAGTTATAGAAACTATACTCTCAAACTGAGTCAAAATAAACTTTTTCTTTTTGTCTTTTTGAGACAGGGTCTCCCTGTAGCCCTGGCTGGCCTGGAACTCACAGAGACACACTTGCCTCAGCCTCCCAAGTGCTGGGATTAAAGGAATGCACGCCTAGCTTTTTTTTAATGTATATGTCTGTGTTGCATACATGCACAAGAGTGCACCCATGTTGTCCAATGTCCAAAGACAACCTTTCTTTTCTTTAAAAAATGAATAAATAATGGGCTGGAAAGACAGTTCAAAGCTTAAGATCACCAGCTGCTCTCACAGGGACCTCGAGTTCAATTCCCAGCACATACATGGCTGCTAACAACAGTCTATAACACCAATTTCAAGGGAATCCAATGCTCTCTTCTGGCCTCTGCAGGCACTGCATGCACATAGTACATTTACATACATGCAGGCAGGAAAAACACTCATACACATCAAATACAAATAAATAAAAATTTAATAAATTTTTGTTTTGTTTAGTGAGCACTCCCAGCTCACTTAAACCCTTAACTTTCAACAAGCTTCATTTCTGCTAAAACAATCTAAATGTTGCTTAATTAAATGTCTAAAAGAATGGGCTATGGGTAAATAATGTAATCAAGTTGGTGATATGGAGGGGTGTGTGTGAGCATGCACATGTGGAAAGTGGAAGGACAAGCTCTCCATATAATGTGATTTCACCAATCTCAAAACACCAATTTGTACTGAAATGAGAGGAAAACTAAGAAGAGCAGTGGATTATACTGTGGGGATTCTAACTGCTTTTTCCTCTATTCCTTGCTTTAAACTTGCTTTAAACAGTCTTGTACCAACTTTGAGCACAAAGACAAGAATAAATCCTCTTGCTATATACATGATCATATACAACCTATTACTTCTGCAACTAAATTATAAATAACAGTTTCTAGATTACTTAAAAGACACTTAAGGCCAGGCATGGTGGTGCACACCTTTAGTCCTAGCACTTGGGAGGCGGATCTCTGTGAGCTCAAGGCCAGCCTGGTCTACAGAGTAAGCACCAGGCCAGCTGTGACTAAAGGGAGACCCTCTGTCAAAAATACAAAAAAAAAAGAAAAAGACACTTAAAGATGTTTAGTGCTATTTGACAGTGAAAAATTAGTACAGTAAGGAGTCCATTCTTCTAGAGATCAGGATTAGTACTCAGGATTACTCAGCAAAGCTACAAAGAAAAGCAAAGAACACTCAGTCAGCTACGAACATAGGTACTTACTGCTTCTCTGGAAGAGCCAATAGCAAATTTTCTCTTGCTGATGATCTTTACGGCTACTTTCTTACACGTTTTCCTTTCAAAAGCCAGCTTTACCTCTCCACAAGCACCACTAATGGGAAAACAAAGACAGTAACTTTTCAGGTTGTTTTTAGGATAAGACCCACTATGTCCAAGTCTGGGCTGACTGTTGGTATAAGCGGCCAAAAACGGGCCTACTGAAAAGACGCGGGCCTAAGAAATTAAAGATGGAGGCTGGGGAAATGACTCATTGGGCAAAGTATCGGTCATCCAAGTGTGAGACCTGAGTTCAAATCCCCAGAACCCATGTAAACCAAGCACCACAGCACGCATCTGTAATGCCAGTTCTCCTACAGCAAGGTCATGCAAGTGTGAGACCTGAGTTCAAATCCCCAGAACCCATGTAAACCAAGCACCACAGCACGCATCTGTAATGCCAGTTCTCCTACGGCAAGATCAGAAGCAGAGACAGGAGAGCGCCCTCAGAAGCTCGCAGGCCAGCCAGCCTGGCCTGTGCAGAGATGAACAACAAAGAGACCATGTTTCAGACAAGGAGGAAGGGCAAGACCAAGACCCAAAGTTGTTCTCTGAGCTCCACACACACAGGAAGAAATTAAAGATGGCCCACACAGGGGGCTGGAGAGATGGCCTAGCGGTTAAGAGCGCCGACTACTCTTACAGAGGACCCGGGTTCGATCCCTAGCACCCACATGGCGGCCGAGAACCGTCTGAAACTCCAATTCCAGGAGAACTCCAGTTCCAGGGGAATCCGACACCCTCTTCTGACCTCCGCGGCATTGCACAACACGGGTGCACAGACTTGCATGCAGACAGTACATTCAAACACATACAGAAATAAATTAAAAAAAAAAAAAAAAAAGATGGCCCACACAACAACTTTTTCACTGGCCCTGTGTTCAAAGGATACACATTCACTTCAGTGTAAACCATCAAGAGCTCCAGTGAACGGGAGCCAGCCAGCAAAGAGTCAGCACTAAATTCTACTGTGGAGCTGAGTGATAAAAGACTTCCTATGGCCCTCAATTGTGAAATTCTCAGAAAAACACTACGAAAAATGAGTTTACTTTCTCCAGAAGTCAGAGAAGTAGCAATGAGGACAGTCTTCCTAACCCAGGCCGGGAGGAGTACCGCATGGCTGTCATCCATGAACTCAGAAGACAGATTTGGGAGGACAGCAGCCAACTAAGACTAGCCTGGGATCCATGGGGAGCTCCAGGCCAGCCAAGGCTAAATTAAATGAGAATTCAAAACAATGACCAACACATAATCTGCATACACAGTTGGACATATGAACTGCAGCCTTCACGAAATCTAAAAGCTCTTCACCATTACCCTGCATGGAGGCCTCTCACAGAGCTGTGTGATTCACCAGGGTATTGCTAATGGTCCACCCTAGCAATCAATGGCTGCTACACCATGGGTCCTAAAGTGCCTGCATGTGGCAGGCTATGATGACCACCAGTTTTAATGGAGCATGGAGAAGTATTTATATCTATTTTAGTATGTTAAGTGTACATTACATAAAACGTACCATTATAATTTCCTCAATTAAGTATATTCACGTTGTTCTGCAATAGCCACCAACCAAGTTCATCTAATTCCAGAAGTTTTTCTTCAGCCCAATGTGAAGCAATTAAGTAAACACCATTCTACCTTGTTCCTGTGAACTACTAATCGGCTTTCTGTCCTCACTGAATTATGAGCAAACATAACAATGAAATCATACTTCATTCATTTGGCTTTGTTTTCAAGGATTATCCACACTCTAACATCTATCAGCATATCTTTTTTTTGTTGTTCTTTTCAAAACAGGGTCTCCTTGTAGCTCCAGCTGTCCTGGAACTCACTCCGTAGACCAGCCTGGCCTTGAACTCACAAAGATCAACCTGCCTCTCCCTCCTGAGTGCTAGGATTAAAGGCTTGCACCACCACGCCCGGCCTATCAGCATATCTTTATCACCTGTTTGTCTAAGTTGGCCTCTTAATATGTTGCCAAGGCTCAACTTTAACTTGGGGCTCAAGAGATCCTCTGGCCTTAGCGTAAAAGGTGGAATTATCCACATTACACTAAAATTTTAAAAGTGATAAAATAAGCTGGGCATGGTGGTGCACGCCTTTAATTCCAGCCCTTGGGAGGAAGAGGCAGGTGGATCTTTGTGAGTTCAAGGCCAGCCTGGTCTACAGAGTGAGTTCCAGGACAACTGGGGCTACAGGGAGACCTGTCTCAAAAAGACCAAAAAAAAAAAAAAAAAGTAACAAGTGTTTCCCCACCATACCTAGCTTTCTTGGTTTTATGCTGGAGACTGATTGAGCCCAATATCTTTTTTGTTTTGAAAAGAATTTGTTGGGGCTGGAGAGATGGCTCAGTAGTTAAGAGCACCTCTTGCAGAGGATCCAGGTTTGATTCCCAGCACCCACATGGCAGCTAAGAACCCTCTTTAAGCCAGGCATGGTGGTGCACACCTTTAAGCCTAGCACTTGGGAGGCAGAGGCAGAAGCAGGTGGATTACTGTGAGTTCAAGGCCAGCCTGGTCTACAGAGTGAGTTCCAGGCCAGCTAGGGCTATAGGGAGACCCTGTCTCAAAAAAAAAAGAAAAGAATTTATTAGCATTATCGTCATATGACTTTAAGCCCTTGTGGCACAGGTGCCCCCAACATCCTTGACCTTCTCCTTAGCTCTGATGAAGAATGTGTCCACCATTGACAGGCTGCTTTAGGGAACCTGTCCTTCACCAGAACTTGGTTGGTAGACACTGGATAGTACCACATCAGTGATGGACACAGTTCCAGTCTTGTGTTTGCCAGCATTTACCCATGTCTGCACACAGACAAAGTCTACAAGTTTACCAAGGTTGACAGTTGGGCAGAAGCTCTGGTTCCTCGTCTAAGTGGTAATGCCTCCCACCAATTTTCCCAAAGTAACCTGGGTAATATTTGTCAAAGTTGACCCAGGGGTGAGACACACCACCAGCATTACCTCCCCAGTCTAGATGCCATGACAGTCACCAAAAGGAGAGCATGAAGCCAAGACCTTACATTCAACCACATGCCTAATTTAGAAGGGTAGAGGTTGACAAGATGGCTCAGCAGGTACAGCAACTGCCCACAAGCTTGCCATGGTGGAAGGAGAGAACCAACTCCTGGAAGTTGTCTTCTGACGTCCACATGAAGGCTATGATACACAAATGTGTGCTCACAGACACACACTAATAATTGAGTAAATAAAATCAATATAAACAAAGAAAGGGTGAAATTAAGTCAGGTATGGTGGTTCATGACTAAAGTACCAGCATTTGTGAGGTTGAAGCCGGAAGATCTTGAGTTCAAGGATTGTGTGGGCTAAACAGTGAATTCAGGCCAGTCTGAGCCACATAGTGAGAGACCTTATCTCAGTATAACCAAAATTAGACTGGTGAGACTGCTCATAGGGTAAAGGCTCATGCTGCCACAATTGAGAACCTGAGTTCCATCCCCAGGGCCCACACAATATGAGAACTGACTCCTGCAAGTTGTTCTTGGACCTACACTGTTATATGCATGTGTTGCATATGTATGCACATAACCCACACAAAATAAAAAAAATTTTAATAAAGTAAAGAATACACTGGATACAGTAGCTCATGCCTGTAACCCCAGCACTAGGAGCTAAGGCAGGAGAATTTCTCATAAGTTTGAGGTCACCCTGAGCTACTCAATGAGTTCTATGCCAGACTAAGCTACAGACTGAATCCCTGTCTCAGCAGTTATGAGCACTGGCTCTTCTTACAGGGGACCTAGGTTTGGTTCCCAGCATCCATGTGGCAGCTAAACAACCTCCTATAACTTCAGTTCCAGGGGATTCTATGCCTTCTTCTGGCTTCCATGAGCATTGCACATGTGGATGCATTTATATACATAAGGGCAAAACACTCATACATATAAAATAAAAATAAATTAAAAATGTTTAATGCAAAAATTTAGTTAAATTAAATAGGTTGGGGATATGGCTCAGTAGTACAGTACTTTCCTAAGCATACACAGAACTCTGGGCTTGAACCCTAGCATCACAAACAAACAAACAAAGCAGAATCAGCAGGACGGGTAAGGACACCTGCTGCCAAGCTTGATTATCCAAGTTTAACCCCAGGATCCACACACAGTGGAAGAGAAGAACTGACTCCTATAAGTGGTCCTCTGACTCCCACAGGCACATCATGACATGAACATGTACACACATACATATAAATGAATTATATATTGCACGAATCACAGGCCATTGAAAACTGCTTTAAAAGAAAGTTATTATCAATAGTAGAGCATAGGAGGCATGCTTGTAATCCTATCTGGGGAGGCAGAGGAAAAAGGATTGGGAGTTCAAGGTCACACTAAACTGCACAGTCGATTCCACTCCATCTGAAGGCATGTGAGACCCTGTATCAAAAACAAAATAAATAAATAGCAAGCTAGGGAGATGGCTCAGTTAAAGTTGCTACACAAGCATGAGGACCTCAGTTTGGCACCCACATAAAGTGTGTCAATAATTCCAGCACTGGGGAGGTACAGACAAGAACATCCTGGGGACTTGCCAACCAGCCAGCCTAGATGAATTGGTGAGTTCCAAATTCAATAAGAGGCACTATCTCAAAAAATAAAGCAGAGAGTGACGAAGACCCCTCATGTGCACACCTGCATTTGCACAAATAGTTTTTGTTTGTTTTGGGGCGGTCTTTCTTTTGAGCCAGGGTCTCCCCATAGCCAGAGGTGGCCTGGAACTCACTATGCAGACCAGGCTAGCCTGGATCTCATAAAGAGATGCCTGGTTCTACATCCCAAGTACTGGGATTAAAGGTGTGCAATACCATGCCTAGTCCTAATAAACGGTTATTTCAGTAAAAACAACCTGGTGGTCCACGTCTATAATCCTAGAAATAAAATTTATAAGGAAAAAGTTTATCTGAATTGATAATTGTCAAATAAAACAGTAATACACCTATCATAAATACATGTCCACAGGCTGGAAAGATGGCACAGCAGTTAAGAACATTGGCTGTTCTTGTAGAAGACCCAGGATCAAATCCCAGCGTCTACATGGTACTTGACACACCTGAGTTGAGGGAGCCTCAACTGGGGAACTGCCTCCATTGGACTGGCCTGTGGCCATGTCTATGGGGTATTTTTTTCATTTTTGAGTGATGTTGGAGGGCCCAGCCACTGTGGGCTGTGCTACGTGCACAGGTGATCCTGTATTGTATAAGAAAACAGTTGGAGGCCGGGCGTGGTGGCGCACGCCTTTAATCCTAGCACTTGGGAGGCAGAGGCAAGCGGATCTTTATGAGTTCAAGGCCAGCCTGGTCTACGGAGTGAGTTCCAGGCCAGCTGGGACTACAGGGAGACCCTGTCTGGAAAAGACCAAAAA
>VZQC01014315.1:157007-175448 GCA_009823505.1 Rhizomys pruinosus | reverse complement strand
AAAAAAAAAAAAAAAAAAAAAAAAAAAAAAAGAAAGCAGTTGGAGCAAGCCATGGCCTGTGCTTCAGCTCCTGCTCACAGGTTCCTGCTCTGAGTTCCTATGTTGGGCTCCCTGAGTAATAAACTGTGACCCAGGAGATGTGAGAAGAACAGACCCTTTCCTTCCCAAGTTGGTTTTGGTCAGAGTGTATTGTCATACCAACTGAAAGGAAACTAGAACAGTGGCTAACAACTATTTTTAAACACTTTTTTGTTGTTATTCTTTTTTGAGACAGATTCTCTCTGGCAGTCCTGGAACACTCTCTGTAGACCAGGCTGGCCTTGAACTCAGAGATCTGCCTCCCAAGTGCTAGGATTAAAGGCATGTGCCACCACACCCATCCTAACAACTATTTTTAACTCCAGTTTCAGGGGGATCCAATGCCCTCTTCTGTCCTCCACAGGCACTGCATGACACAGGTACATGCACATAAAACAAAAAAAATAAATTAGCCAGGTGTGGTGGCACACACCTTTAATCCCAGCACTAGGAAGGCAGAGGCAGATGGATCTCTGTGAGATCTCAGCCTGATCTACATAGTGAGTTCTAGGCCCTATCTAAAAAAAAAAATGTCCAATGGCTTTTCTATAAACTATAAACAATGTTATAAAATCAGATACAAAAAAACTAACCAATGAAAGTGCGTAGGGAAAAATGAAATGTAATTTATTACATAAGGAAAAAAGTTACCTTCCAAGAGTTTTTGACATGATGTATTCATTTCTTAATTCCTTAGGATAAATTGATTGATCATCTACCGTCAGGTCAAAAAATACAAAAACTAGAGGAAAAGAACGGAAATGGACTTGTTAATTCATTATTAGAACATTGGTTCTAAAATTCAGTTAAGCCCCATGATCCAAGTCTGATCTCTAGAACCCAGTGGAAGGAGAAAACGGACTCCCAACAGCTGTCCTCTTACTCCCACATGCATGTGGTAGCATGTGGAACCCTGTGCATGCACACATAAATCATACACACTCATACTAAATGGGTAAATGTGAATAAATAAGGTGGAGAAGTCCTCTGGCCTCCACACACAGCTGCACACATGAGCACACCTACACAAACACACACATACACCCATATACCACACACACCAAGAAAGAACTATGCCAATAAGAAAAAAAAAGATTAACACAACTAGCATGGTAGAGTTACCCTTGAATGCTAACTTACTTGATTTCACTATCTTAAACCATATTCTGTAAGGACACAAATTTTCATTTTATTAGCTTAAGCCTAGCAAGGGCTGGGGAAATGGCTCAGAGAGATGGGTAAGAGCACTTGAGGCAGAGGACCCGAGTTTGGTTCTCAGCACCAACATCAGGTAGTTCACAACTGCCTATAACTCCAGTTCCAGGGAATCTGATGCCTTTTTTTGATTTCCAAAGACACCTGCACACATGCAGCATATACTCACAATGACATGCACATACACATAAGTAAAATAAAAAATCTGTCTTTAAAATCCCAGTAACTATGACCTAATGTTACCTTTATTTCTACAAAGTGAAAGTGCAATTTCAGAGTTGTTACTCAAAGGCCGTCGTTTCCCTTTTCCTACAAGCTCCATATTTACAAAGGTTCCATTCCCACTGTGATCTTCTATGTATGCAATGTAAGAGTTTTTAGGACCCATTTCCTAAAATACAGAACATGATTTCAACGTTTTAACAGGAGGAATTAGTAGTGGGAAGACACCCAGTAGCAACGACTAGATGACAGCTCTCCCAAGAACGCTGCTGACTGTCACTTACCCTGAAAATCCGAAAGTGTTTTTTGCTGTATGTCCGGTACTTATCTGTACTTTTCAACAGAGGTGCATCAAAGCAATATTCACAGCTTTTATCCCTCCCAAACCAGTAGCTGTCATTAACACAGTCTGTAACATGAAAACACAAAACAGAAGAATGTGGAATTTCACATATCAAAATCCCTTCAGTAGGTGCTTGAAACATCCCCTTGAAGAAAAGTAGTCAATGGAGAGTGTATAATGGATGGTCACAAGTTCCAGACACCCTGTCTAAAGGACTATGTCAGGGCAGGGCACAATTCTAGCACTCTGGAGCCAGAAGCAGGCAGATAGTCTAAACATTGATTTCAAGCCAACTAGGGCTACAGGGAGACCTGTCTCAAAAAACAACAGAAAAACCACATTAAAAAAAGTCAAAATTGTTCATAAAATCTACTTGTCAGAAAATAGCCAATTTGGTGTGGTGGTACACATCTGTAATCCACCATTTGGGAGGCTAACAAGAGTATCATGAGTTCAAGGCCAATCTAATCTACACAGCAAGACTTTGTCAAAAAAATATAAAGGCAATCGATAAATCAATAACCCTCCCAAAAAAGAGAAAAAAAAAAAAGGCAATCAAAATGGGTTCAACCCCAGCAACGACAAACCCCTCAAAAAAATTGAAAGAGAAAAATAATTAGCTATACAACAATGGATTTATTTTGTTTTATTGTGGGGTTTTTAGTATGTGGTTGGTTGGGTCGTTGGTTAGTTTTTAAGACTAGTGTATCCCAGGCTGGCCTCTAATCCTCTACGTAGCCAAAGATAACCTTAAACGTCTAATCCTTCTGTGTCTATTTCCCCAGTGCTAGGATTGCAGTCATGTGTCACCCATTCCCGTCTACATGGTACCAGAGGCCACCCAGGGCACCGTGCATGCTAGGACACTGCTCCACCAACTGAGCTACAACCTCAGCCCAATTCATATGGTTTTTGTTTGTTTCTTTTTTGACAGTCTCATATACCCCAACTGTCCTTGAAATTACTATGTATCTGACGCTGGCCATAAACTCCTGATCTTCCTTCGATTCCCAGCACCCACATGGCAGCTAACAACCATCCATAAGTCCAGTTCCAGGGGAACAGACACCCTCTTCTGGCCTCTACACAGGCATTGCAACCACATGGTGCACTTGACATACATGCAGGCAAAACACTCATACACATAAAAAAAAAAAAAAAGACCAAAGTAAAGCCATTCCTGGTGGGGCATGCCTTTAATCCTAGCACTTGGGAGGTAGAGGCAGGTGGATCTTTGTGAGTTCAAGGCCAGCCTGGTCTACAGAGTGAGTTCCAGGACAGCTGGGGCTACAGGGAGACCCTGTCTCGAAAAGACCAAAAAAAAAAAAAAAAAGACCAAAGTAAATAAATAGAATGTAAATGCAAAAATGCTCAAATAGTAGCACTTAATCCCACAACATACAAAAACAGACTATAGGCATGGCAGTCGTGTCTGCAGTCCACACCTGTAAGCACTCAGGAGCATGAGGTAGCAAGACTAGAAGGGGCAAGTGAGTTCCAAGCTTGGTAATGATAAAGAGTGAGACCCTGTCCCAACAAAAACAAAACTCAGGTATGATGGTAATCCCAGCACTCAGGAGGTACAGGTGGGAGGATCCAGGGTTCAAGGCCACCCTCAGCTACATAGCAAGTTCAAGGTCAACCTGGGCTACATGAAACCCCGAGTCAAAAAAAACTCAGAATACAAAATGTGTGTGAAATGCAAAAAACAACCACTGTACAAAGAAAGTAAAGACTGAAAAATTACTGAAAAGATACCCCACATTCACAGATGAAAGAAAATCTGATAATCGTTGTCCCTGCTGGGTACAATGGCATGTCTGTAATCCTGGCAGTCAGAGGGCAACATTAAGAGTATGGTGAGTATAAGAGTAGCCTGAGCTACATAGTGAGACCCTGTGATGGTTAACCTTGATTGTCAACCTGACTGGATCTGGAAACAACTATGGGATACTCCTCTGGGTAGCTCTGTGACTATTTCCAGGAGGGAGTAACTGAGAGGGGCCTCTCCTCCAGAGTGGGTGGAACTTTCCATCAACCCAGATATGAGGTCCAAGGAGGAGCAGCGCTTCCTGCTGCCTGCTTTCACTCCTTGCTGCTAAGTGTGCCTGTCCCGTTACTGTTGCTGCAACCCTCTGCTGCTTCCTTGGCTTCAATACAGGAATCCTCCAGGCCTTCAGTGCCAGCTTGGGCCACTGAACCATCCAGCTTCCTGGACTAAGCAGCTATTGGGTTCTTGGCCTCTCCAGCATGCAGACAGCTACTGTTGGACTATCCAGACCATAACCTGTAAGCCAACCTGATAAATCCCCTTGTGATATACATTCATTATATTGGTTCTGTGCCTTTAGAGAACCTGGATTGAACTGATTTGCAGAGTCAATGTAATCTTCACAAAAGCCTACGCTGCGTTCCTTTGCAAGAGGTGACAAGGTTATCCTAAAATTCATATTGAAATGCACATGGACTTATACTTCTGGATTTCAAAACTTACTACAAAGCCACAGTAATCAGTATTTTGTGGTATACTATAAAAATAGACACAGAAAGCAATCAAATAGAATTAATGGTCCTCAGAATTAGAGAAATGGTGCAGCAGTTTGATACCCTCTTCTGGCCGTCTCCAGCACCTAGGATACCTGTTCACACATACACACATACTCATGCTTTCTCGTGTGTGTCCCTCTCTCTCACAGACACACATGTATAATAAAAAATAAAGCTTGGGGATGGAGAAATGGCTCAGTGGTTGGGAGCACTGACTGCTTTTGCAGAGGACCCAGGTTTGATCCCCAGCACCCACATGGCGGCTAAGAACCATCTTAGGCCCCGCGTGGTGCTGCACACCTTTAGTCCTAGCACTCAGGAGGCAGAGGCAGGCGGATCTCTGTGAGTTCAGTGCCAGCCTAGTCTACAGAGTGAGCTCCAGGCCAGCTGGGACTAAAGGGAGACCCTGTCTCAAAAAAAAAAAAAAGACAAATAAAGAAATAAATAAATCTTGCCAGGTGTGGTGACACATGCCTTTAATCCCAGCACTTGGGAGGCAGAGGCAGAAGCAGGCAGATCTCTGTGAGTTCAAGCCCAGCCTGGTCTATACAGCAAATTCCAGGCCAACTGTGAGCTATAGGGAAGCTCTGTCTCAAAAGACCTAAAAAATAAATCTTATCAGACAGAGCTACACAATGAGACTCTGCCAATAAATAAATAAATAAATAATCTAGAAAGAAAGAAAATAGAATTAAGGGTCCAGAAATAAAATCTCACTCTTGCCAGGTGTGGTGGCGCATGCCTTTAATCCTAGCACTTGGGAGGCAAAGGCAGGCGGATCTTTGTGAGTTCAAGACCAGCCTGGTCTACAGAGTGAGTTCCAGGACAGCTGGGGCTACAGGGAGACCCTGTCTCGAAAAGCCAAAAAAAAAAAAAAAATCTCACTCTTATGGTCACTTGACTCATAATAAGGGATCTAAGATCACTCAGTTGGCAAAGAATAATAACTTTTTGAAACAGTGCTGGGTAGCTGGAAGTAGTGGCTCAAACCTTTAATCTCAGTACTTGCGAGGCAGATCTCTGTGATTTTGAGGCCAGCCGGTCTACATAGCAAGTTCCAGGCCAGTTGGGGCTACAGGGAGACCCTGTCTCAAAAAAAGAAAGTGCTATGTCAATAGATATCCATATTTAAGTGTATAAATTTGTAGCCAGATGTGAGTGGTGTATGCAATCCCAACGACTCAGTAGGCTGAGGCAAGAGGTTGGCAAGTTCAAGGCTACAGGGAACTACAGAGTGAGTTCCTAGCTACCTGGACTGCAGAATAAGACCCTGTCTCAAAATCAAACAAGGGCTGCAGAAATAGCTGAGCGGTTAATCGAGAACATTAACAGCTCTTCCAGAGGTCCCAAGTTCAGTTCCCAACATCCACATGGTGGCTCACAACCGTCAGTAACTGCAGTTCTAGGGGAATCCGGTGCCATCATCAGGCTTCTGTGGGCACCGCACACATGTGGTGACTTACGTATATGTAGGCAAAGCACTTATACACACAATTTAGCAAGGTTCTATCTCAGAATACAAATAAAAACAAGGGTCTGAGGCTAGAACACTTGCCTACCATGCATAAAACCCAAGTTTGATCCACAGCATCAACTGGAAAAAAAAAAAGAAATAAGGAGTTGATGAGGAGTCCATGGCAGGTGACAGCAGTGACAGCACATGCACTACCTGTCACCGCCACAGACTTCTTTCTTTTTTAATCTTATGCAACCTCCAAACTGAGAACATTACAGGAGTTCTGAACTTTCTGCTACAAAACCTAACAACCTTCTAAACTGTTGTTTCTCTGAACAATACCCTCTATTATACAAAAAATGTCTTACCGAGATTGGAGAATCCATCTTGAAGGGCCCATAACCGAGCCCAAGGTGCAGGGACAGGCTCCTCTTGTTCTTGGTCCTCAGGAATGGAACAGAGTTCCTGAGTGGATACTGTCTCTAAGGAACTCAGCGTCCCAGAGCTGGAGTGAGAGGACTGGCTGGAAGTTGGCAGCGTGCCGGTGGAAGAGGAGCTGGATGTCCCTTGAGATGGTGAGGTGAACATGTGGAACTGAGGGAAAGTGCCTTGGGACATGGAGAAGCCACCTTGGGACTGTGAGCAGGCACCACTGCCATGAGCCTGTGAAGAAGAGCTGCCATGGGACTCTTGACTCTCCGCATCCGTCTCCCGAGACATCACAACCTCAAAAGCAATGTCCAGCAATAAGGTGAGATTCAAGGATCAAGGATTAAAGTTCAAGAGTGAAGAATGGGGACTGGAGAATGGCTCAGCACTCAGGAGTACATACTGCTCCAGCAGGAGACCCAAGTTCATTTCCCAGTCCTCACATCCAGTGGCTCACAGCCCCCTGGAACTCCAGCTGCAGGGGATCTCACACCCTCTCCTGGCTTCAGTGAGCACCTGCCTTCCCCCACGCCTATTCCTACACATACACACAGAATTCAAAATAGAATAAATCTTTTTTTTTCTTTTTTAAGAGTAAAGAATTGGGCTGGGAATGCAACTCAATGGTAGAGCACTTGTCTAACAAGTGCAAGATCCTGCATTCCAGCCCTAGTATCACCAAACACACAAGCACACAAAAAGTGTAAACATTAGGCAATGTAAAGATAGCTCAGTGGTTAAGAGTATACACTATCGGGGCTGGAGAGATAGCCTAGCGGTTAAGAGCACCGACTGCTCTTGCAGAGGACCCAGGTTCGATCCCCAGCACCCATATGGTGGCTAAGAACTGTCTGTAACTCCGATTCCAGGAGAACTCCAGTTCCAGGGGAATCCGAGACCCTCTTCTGACCTCCACGGCATTGCACAACACTGGTGCATAAATCTACATGCAGACAGTACATTCATACACATACAAAAATAAATAAAATTAAAAAAAAAGTATACACTATCTTTTTTTGTTGTTGTTGTCTTTTTCAGTCAGGGTCTCCCTATAGCCCCAGCTGGCCTGCAACTCACTCTGTAGACCAGGCTGGCCTTGAACTCACAGAGATCTGCCTGCCTCTGACCCCCCGAGTGGGATTAAAGGTGTGTGCTATCAGGCCCCGCTTAAAGATGGTTCTTAGCCGCCATGTGGGTGCTGGGAATCCTGGGTCCTCTGCAAGAGCAGTCGATGCTCTTAACTGCTGAGCCATCTCTCCAGCCCCAAGAGTATACACTATCTTAAAGAGCACTGGAGCACCCATGTCTGGTGGCTGACAACTGCCTGAAACTCCAGCTCCAGGGTGATCTAACAGCCCCTGCTAACCCCGACAGGCACTACACAAAGTTGCACAAACTCTTGCACAGACACACATACACACCACACACACACACACACACACACACACACACACACACAAATTTTAAAAATAATTTTCTTTTGTTTTGTTTTGTCTTTTCAAGACAGGGTCCCCCTGTAGCCCCAGCTGGCCTGGAACTCCCTGTGTAGACCAGGCTGGCCTTGAACTCACAGAGATCTCCCTGCTTCTGCTTCCTGAGTGCTGGGATTAAAGGCATGCTCCACCAAGACTGGCTTAACAACAAAAAAAAAAAAAATAAAAAAAAAAAAAAAAAATAAGGGCCGGGCTTGGTGGTCCGCCTTTAATTCCTAGCACTTGGAGGCAGATGGCAGGCCGATCTTTGTGAGTCAAGGCGCAAGCCTGGTCTACAGATGTGAATTCCAGCGAAGCTGGGGCTGATAGGGAGCCCGTCTAAAAAGGAAACAAAAAACAAAAAAAACTCTGCTGGGCGTGGTGTGCGCACCGCCTTTAATCCTAGCCCTCGGGAGGCGAGCAGTAGGTGGATCTTGTGTAGTTCAAGGGCAGCCTGGTCTACAGAGTGAGCTCCAGGACAGCGCGGCTACGGGGACCCTGTCTCAAAAAGATAAAAAAAAAAAAAAAAAAAAAAAAATTAGAATCCTGGGGCTGGAGAGATGGCTCAGCAGTTAAGAGCACCAACTGCTCTTACAGAGGACACGGGTTCGATTCCCAGCACCCATATGGCGGGTAAGAACTGTCTTTAACTCCAGTTCCAGGGGAATCCAACGCCCTCTTTTGACCTCCAAGGTATTGCATGACACTGGGGCACCAACCTACACGCAGACAGTACACTCATACACATAAAAAATAATAAAAAAAAAAAAATAGACTCCTTACTAGGATTTTCTTTTGGGGGGTTGAGACAGGGTCTCCCTGTGGCCTCAGCTAGCCTGGAACTTGCTGTGTAAATCAGGCTGGCCTGGATCTCACAGAGATCTGCCAGTCTCCACCTTCCCAGTGCTGGGATTAAGGTGTGTACCACCACGCCCAGCTCCTTATTGAAAAAAAAATTTTTTTTTGTCTTTTTGAGACAGGGTCTCCTTGTAGTCCTAGCTGTTCTGTGTAGACCAGGCTGGCCTTGAACTCCCAGAGATCTGTCTGCTTCTGCCTCTGCCTCCCAAGTGCTAGGATTAAAGGTATGCGCCACCATGCTTGGCTCCTTATTAGAATTTTAATCCTACTGTCTAGACCTATGGTTCTTCTGGACTGAGCTTTTACTAATAAAATCACTTTTATTGGATCAGGTTTCTTTATCTAAATAAGCCACTGAGGAAAAATACAAAAGAAATTATCTGAAGGTTGAAAATAAGTGGGGGGTGGCATAAAGGGTCCCAAGCATCCAATTTGAAGTAAGAATAAAGGGCTAGGAATATAGCTCAGTGTAAAGTACTTGTCTGGCATTCATGGGACCTCAGGGCTAATGCCCAGCACCACAAAAATAAATAAAATCAAGGGCAAAACAAATGTATTCATAAAATCAACTCTGCATTTAAAAACCATGAATATATTTGAAAGAGAAAAGTCAGGTAGCCATGACAGAAGATATTAAAAAATAACTCTCCCTGGGTGAGGTGGCCCATGCCTTACAGGAGGCAGAGACAGGCAGATTTCTATGAGTTCAAAGCCAGCCAGGTCTACATAGTGAGTTCCAGGACATGGGGGGTGGGGGGGGTGGGGGGGCTATAGGGAGACCATCTCTCAAAAAGACATAAATAAATAAATAAATAAATAAATAAATAAATAAATAAATAAATAAACTAACTAACTCTCACTGGGTGTGGTGGTGCACGCCTTTAATCCACTTAGAGCACTAGGGGGGCAGAGGCAGGTGGATCTCTGTGAGTTTAAGGCCAGCCTGGTTTACATAGCCAGTTCCAGGCCAGCTCAAAAAGAAAAGAAATGAAATAGATATGTTTTCCCTTTCTGTTCCTTCTTGGTATTGGAGATCAAAGCTATAGTCTCAACACTTCTGGGCAAGCACTCTACCACTGAGTTAGAGCCCCAACTCAGGCACTCCATTTACCCCAAGCATTTACCAGGAGGGTAGGAACCACCTTCCCTGTTCAGTCCAGGTATGCTGATACCAGAGGGACAAACCACTTAAGGGCACAGAACACAAGCAAGCCTGCTCTAAACAAATCCATCAAACCCTCTATGATGTTAAGTAGCTCTGAGGCTCATTCTCAGCTCCCAGAGGCCTTATGGACTTAAGGATATCTTGAAGGAACCACTCTTTGGACCATAATACCATAAGACACTCCCATCCTAGAATTAATTTAATGAACAGTTAACACTCTGAAAAGCAGAACCACCAGTACAGTTACTTTCAACGCTGACCTAATCACATTTCTTTTTATAAGGCCCCACTTCCTCTTCCCTCATGCCATACTAGTGAATATTATTCCACTGACTGCCATTACCTAGGTCCTGATGAGTTTTCCTTAAATCACACACACAGCGGGGTCTGCTACTCTGGACCTGCTGGTATTGGACTTTAGCTAGGCTGTATCCCTCTGTAGCTCTTTTCAACTCCCTCTATCGAACCCCATCCTCAAAGGAGGTCAAACCCAGGGCCTTAGACATGCTAAGCAAGAATTCTCCTACTGAGAACTGGACTACACCCCAGACCCACTGTCTTTTTGGAGCAATAATCCACACTGACAAGTAGAGTCAAGTGGTGTCAAGAGGTAGCTGTAAGAGGTTAGAAGCAAGCAAGTCTGGAGTCAAATCCTGGCTTCATCATTCTGCACACTCTTTAAATTTTTTTTGTTTTTTCCTTTTTTTTGGTATTTTTGAGGCAGGGTCTCCCTTTTAGTACCAGCTGTCCTGGAGCTCGCTCTGTAGACCAGGCTGGCCTTGAACTCACAGAGATCCACCTACCTCCACCTCCTGAGTGCTGGGATTAAAGGCACCCACCACCACAGCCGGCTTAAATTTTATATATTTATCTGTTTGTTTATTTATTACATGTATTGAGTATTATGTGTATGAGTGCTTGCCTGCATGTATGTAGGTATACCTCATGTGTGTAGGTATACCTCATGTGTGTAATGCCCACAGAGGTCAGAAGAGGGCAATCAGATCTCCTGGAACTGTTAGCTACCAGGTGGGTGCCTCGATCGATCGAATTCCAGGTCCTCTGTAAGAGTAGCCAGTGCTCTTAACTGCTGAACCATCTCTCCAGCCCCCTGCATGCTCTTTAGATGTATCACCACGACCTCTATGAACCTGTTTCCTAATCTGGAAAAAAAAAATAGAGAGTTAGATAGATATAGATAGATAAGTTATGAAGATTAAAAGATTTTAACAAGGACTGTTCTTTCCCCAACTTGGAAAATATTAACTATTCTTATTGGAAGACCAATGGCAAGTGAAAAAACAAAGTGACCAGAGCAAAATGCCAGGGTTATGAACAGAATTTCAGTTCTCAAGAATCCAAGAGGCCCCTTATAAGGTGCCACAACATCTTTCCTTCATGGAGAGGAACTGAGAATGGCTGGTTCCCTCCCTTGCCAGCCTACCTCACACTCATGCACCTTCTCCAAACATTCTCCTACAGCGGTCGGTGGGTTCCCATTTCCTGCAGAGAGTTCTCAGTATTTGGGGGACTGAATCTAGGGACTGGCAATAATCACTAACATTTACACTCTCTACAAAACAACTTCACTTTGGTATTTGCAGAGCCAACTCTGTGCCTTCTCGTTTGTCCACACCTGGTCAACTGATAAGCAACAAATGAATTTCACCTCCACGCGCAATTAAAAAGGAAGAGAAGCCCACGCACACTCCCCTCACACAGCTAAAAAGAGAAAGCGGAAGCCCCGGAAGTCACAATTGCAGAAGACCCTGAGAACGGGATTCGAACCCTCATACACGGTAGGAAACTTTCCCACTATGACTCACCGCTTAAGACCACCTGAAGCCGCAAACTCTCCTCAGCCGCCTCCAGCCGAGTGGCGCTAAACCCGCAGATACAAACTCCACCCTCCGCCAATCAAAACGCCCTCCGCCGCATTCGGACCAATGAGAATCCGCGAATGTGGCCGCTTCACGTAGCCTCAAGACCTGCTGGGAGTTGTAGTTCAGAAGGCAGAACGGGACTCCGCATCCTTTCTTCCCGCGGCTGATCCCGCCTTCTCGGCCCCTCAGCCAATCAGCGGCTTCAACTTGGACGGTCGCTCTTTCCGTTCTTTCCCGGGACTTGGCCATCCTAGGCAAGATAGGCCAGTGCCCAGATGTGGGGACGCAGGGCCCGGGACTTGCTTCCGGTGTGGGAGTTGCAGCTGGCAGGGGGCCGGGGAAGGAGACTGCGAAGCTGCGACTCCGCCTCGTCAGAGAGAAGCGGTGCGCGGCGATGCTGGAGCTGTGGCGGCGCAGGGGTCCCTGGGAGGGGGGACGGGTTTTTCTGCCCGCACTGCCGCGCGCTGCAGCCTCCGGACCCCACTCGAGACTACTTCAGCCTCATGGATTGGTATGGGACTCAGGTCTGGGCTGGAAAGACGTCAGGGTCTGGCCTGCTGGGAAGAAGGCCGGGCTGCTACGTACGTGGGCGTAACCCTGGAGAATTCTCCAATCAGGTGGCCTGTATTCCCATCTACCTTGAGGACCACACACAAGTTGAAGGCCCAGTCTAGGCACCTTACTGAGACTGACTCAAAAATAAGTAAAAAGGGGCTACATATATAGCTCAGTGGAAGAGCACTGCCTGGCCTGCGTGAACCCAGGTACCGCGAGGTTTCGGGGTGTTTCCTGAGCCCATTGAGCGTTTCAAACTGAGGCTAAGGGCCTGTGTGGCACAATACCTGCGGAGGGCAGAAGAGGGTATCAGCCGCCATATGGGTGCTGGGAACCAAACCTGGATCCTTCAAGAGCAGTCAGTGCTCCTAACCACTGGGCCATCTCTCCAGCCCCCAAGAAACCAGAAACTACCCAAGTTCAAGCTACAGTCTGTGTGTCTCTCTACTCTGATGTCCCTTTCTTCTGACTTTTGATCGCTTGTTAAATATCGTTTCTGTCTCAGCTTGATGTCACCTGTTTTTTCACCACATGCACCACAGATTCTGATCTGTTCTATTTTCTTTCATTACAACTACCAGTTTAAATCACTTCTTTATATGTTTATTGCATCTTCCTCAAAAGCAGAAATCAGGCCCTAATGAATAACTCTAAATACTGTTGCATGAATAACATCCAGTTTCCTTCTAGTAACCGATCCTTCAGAGTGGACACCATGAAGCTCCAGCACAGGTACCAGCAGCTGCAGCGCCTTGTCCACCCGGATTTCTTCAGCCAAAGGTCTCAGGTAGTTTACTGGCCACCCCAGTATTCCCCAAAAGTGCACACTTGGGTAGCTGGCAGTGGCCTATGGTTAAGGATGATCAGGGACAGTTAGACAACCAGCGCCACCTTGTGGCAGCCAGTCCCTGAAGATGTCCTATCCTCGCAGCATTTATCTTCCCAAATAACTTAGAACCTGGTCAGCTGAAAAAGACTCCTTTTCCAACACCAGTTCTACTTTGGCCACACTTCCTTAAGTGCCTGCCCTTCAATGTATTATAAAAATTTGTGCTGGGAAAAAAAAAGTTTGTGCTGGGCATGGTTGCACACGCCTTTAATCCCAGCACTTGGGAGGCAGAGGCAGGTGGATCTCTGTGAGTTCAAGGCCAGCCTGGTCTACAAATCGAGTTCCAGGCCAGCTGGAGCTACAGGGAGACCTTGTCTCAAAAATACAAAAAAAGGAGAAAGTTTATAGGGTTGGGTGTGGTGCCACACACCTTTAGTCAAGAAAGAGTGCTGCTGGGCATGGTGGCCCACGCCTTTAATCCCAGCACTCTGAAGGCAGAGGCAGGCAGATCTCTGTAAGTTCAAGGCCAACCTAGTCTACATAGGGGCTCCAGGCCAGCTGGGACTAAACGGAGACCCTGTCTCAAAAAGACCAAAAAAAAAAAAAAAAAAAAAAGCGCTAATACCCTGGTAATAAGAGTGTCTTCATCTCTACTGACAGACTGAAAAGGACTTCTCAGAGAAGCATTCAACCCTGGTGAATGAAGCCTATAAGACCCTTCAGGCCCCCCTGAGCAGAGGACTATACCTTGTAAGGTGATTTCCCAGCACATCTGTATGTGGCTTCCCCTGTCTGAAACCTAGGCTAGTCCGGCAACCTAATGCTATTTGGCTTCTACAGCACTACAGAAGAAGAAAGAAGAAGGGGGGGGGGATTATACACAAGAATAATTTTCTCTTAGTGTTTGCTATAAAGCCTTTCTGTTTTTCTTTTGAGATCGGCTCTCACTGTGCAGCCTCAGGGTACCCTCAAATGACCAGTTCTCTTCCTTCAGCTTGCTGCTTGCTAGAATTGCAGGTGTATCACCATACCCACTCTTAGCTTTGCAAATCTTTTTTTTAAACTGCAGTACTGATGTGCATTGAACTTAGGGCCTCACACGTGCTAAGTATGTGTGCCAACACTGACCTATGACCCTAGCCTGATTAGTGTTTTTCTGTGATTTGTTTTTCTGAGCTTTGAATAGAATTATACCTCCAGCTGCTTTTTAACCTTTTGAACCAGGGTCTTATTCAGCTGCCCAAGCTGGTCTTGAACTTGTGATTTTCTTGTTTGTGACTCCAAGACCTGGGTCTTTTTGAAAATCTTAATTGTTCCTAATTGCACTGTTGTTTTTTGTTTTTTGGGGGGTGATGGGTGGATGGGTTGGTTTTTGTTTTGTTCTGTTTTGGTTTTGGTGTTTTTGAGACAGGTCCAGGCTGGCTTTGAACTCACAAGATCACCTGCCTCTGCCTCTGCCTCCTAGTGTGGGAATTAAAGGCATGCACCACACGCACTGCGCCAACACTTTTGTTGTTTGATTTTCGTTTTGGTTTTTTTTTTTTTTTTTTTTTTTTTGGTTTTTTGAGACAGGATCTTTTGTTCCCAGCTATCATGGAACTCTCTATGTAGACCAGACTGGCCTTGAACTCACAGAGCTCAGCCTGCCTCTGCCTCACCAGTGCTGGGATTGAAGGTGTGTGCTACCACACCTGGCATTTTATAATTGAATAGAACATTTACAAACATATATTTCAACCTCTGAATGGAGGTATAACTGCCCAAGTTCCAGCTGCAGATGGCAGGGTGAAATTATGCACCAGCACTCCAGTGGCAGCCCATGCCTCTGTTTCCTGACCCTCGTGCTTTGGTTACTAGGACAGCTCAAGTTTTCCAGACTGGGTGAGTGGCTTAGTGGTAACTCTTAGGTAGAGTGGTAGGTAGAGAGTCCAGGCTCTGGGGCCTGATCTCAAGCTGATGATTGAGTTTTCCTCATGAGGAACGCTGTCTTGCAAAGGGGAGAGCAGAATTTACATGACTCTGACTCAAACTTGTTTTCCTTGTTCTCTGCTCAAATAGCTAAAACTCCAAGGAATAGAAATTCCTGAAGGCACAGATTATGAAACAGACAGTCGCTTCCTCATGGAAATAATGGAAATCAATGAAAAACTTGCAGAAACTCAAAACAAAACTGCCATGGAAGAGATCGAATCTACTGTCAGAGGTAAAGGATAAAATGCCACCGAATATGTTTATTGTTATTAGGAAACATGACCAAGGCTAGAAGAGAGATGAATGGAGAGTGCTTGCTGTCCTGAGCATTCTCATGAATGGAGAGTGCTCGCTGTGCTGTCCTCGGCATTCAGATGAATGGAGAGTGCTCCCTGTCCTCGGCATTCAGATGAGTGGAGAGTGCTCGCTGTGCTGTCCTTGGCATTCAGATGAATGGAGAGTGCTCGCTGTGCTGTCCTCAGCATTCAGATGAATGGAGAGTGCTCGCTGTGCTGTCCTCAGCATTCAGATGAATGGAGAGTGCTCGCTGTGCTGTCCTCGGCATTCAGATGAATGGAGAGTGCTCGCTGTGCTGTCCTCGGCATTCAGATGAATGGAGAGTGCTCGCTGTGCTGTCCTCAGCATTCAGATGAATGGAGAGTGCTCGCTGTGCTGTCCTCAGCATTCAGATGAATGGAGAGTGCTCGCTGTGCTGTCCTCAGCATTCAGATGAATGGAGAGTGCTCGCTGTGCTGTCCTCGGCATTCAGATGAATGGAGAGTGCTCGCTGTGCTGTCCTCGGCATTCAGATGAATGGAGAGTACTCGCTGTGCTGTCCTCAGCATTCAGATGAATGGAGAGTGCTCGCTGTGCTGTCCTCAGCATTCAGATGAATGGAGAGTGCTCGCTGTGCTGTCCTCAGCATTCAGATGAATGGAGAGTGCTCCCTGTCCTCAGCATTTAAATGAATGGAGAGTGCTCGCTGTGCTGTCCTCAGCATTCAGATGAATGGAGAGTGCTCCCTGTCCTCGTCATTCAGGGCCTTCGGTGTTTTGTTTTGTTTTTGGTCACACTGACCTTAAGGAAGGCAGCCTTAAACCAAGAATGAGTTGTTTGTTGGGCTTTGTTGTTACTTTGAGTTGTTTCTGTCTGTTTTTGAGTGAGGCATGCCACTGCCTGGCATGCCCTGGCTGGCATGCCACTGCCACCTCCTCTACTGGGATTAAAGGCGTGTGCTACCATGCCAGGCTAAGGATCATGCTCTACGTGGTTGCTTCTGCTTGGGGTCTCAGTTAGGTGCTGTTATTATCTATAACTTCTGAGGAAAGTGGACCTCAGAAGTTGATAGAAATACCTTGAGCCATGCAGCAGATGTGCAGCAGGACAGACACGAAACCCTGATGTGATCCCTCCTGCTTTGCTTGTTTCATCAAGGTTCTCCAGAAAGGCAGTAGGGTATAGGCCATTTATCTGACCCCATGGACTTACATGATGGTGGAAGCTATAGGCCATGGGCTGGGAAGACAAAGTTGGTGAAGTGCTTGCTATATCAGAATGGGGACCTAAGTTCAGTCCCTAGATCCCCACTCAACAGTTGTCCTCTGAGCTCCACATTGAGCTATCCCACTCAAACCCACACCCACAATGAATAAATAATAATTGCATAAAGCTGAGTATGGTTGGTAGGGGGTTTGTTTTGTTTTAAGGAGATGAAAAAAAAATTTTTTAATAAAAAAAAGAATAGGTATGGTGGTGCATGCCTCTAATCCCAGCTCTTAGGAGGCAAAGGCAGGTGGATCTCTATATAGACCAGCCTGGTCTATATAGAGAGTTCCAGGACAACTAGGGCTATAGGGAGACCCTGTCTTAAAACAAACAAACAAACCCTCCCAAAATAAAAACATCTCATACACAGAAAAATAAGAACCAAATCCAAACAAAACCTGTATCTTAGAGGCATTGAGGCTGGGTATAGTTAGTAGTAGAGTCCTTATCTAGTCTGTGGAAGCCCCTTGGCTAGATCCCTAGTTCAACAAACAATAAAAATATAAGGATGGTGACATAGAGCTCTAACCTGAGTTTTGGGCTATATTCTATCAGCATTGTGGATTTTGTATATGTCTGCATGTACACATGTGTGTGCATGTGTGTCAAGGCCAGAAGTCAGGTTTGAGTGTCATCATCTACCTTGGGCATCATCTACCTTTTTAAATTAAAAAAAAAATAATAATTTTTTTTAGCCTCCCTATAGCCCCAGCTGGCCTGGAACTCACTCTGTAGACCAGGCTGGCCTTATCCTTGAACTCACAGAGATCCGCCTGCCTCTGCCTCCTAAGTGCTAGGATTAAAGGCATGCGCTACCATGCCCAACTCTACCTTTTTAAATTAAAAGAATTTTTTTGGTCACAAAGATCCACGTGCCTTTGCCTCCCAAGTGCTGGGATTAAAGGCATGCACTACCACACCTGGTGTGTATGAGTTTTTGGCCTGCATGTATGTAGATGTACCACATGTGTGCAGTGCCCACAGAGACCAAATGGCATTGGCTCTTTTGTAAGTAGAGTTAGAGATAGTTGTTAGCTACCATGTGGGTGCTGGGAATTAAACCCAGGTCTTCTTCCAGAGCAGCAAGTGCTCTGAGCCCCTGAGCCATCTCTCCTGCCCCTTTTCTGACTAGTCTTATGCATCCCAGATTGGCCTTAAACTCCAGATCCTCTTGCCACTGACTTCCCAGTGCTGAGGTCACAGGCATGCCACTCTGTCCAGCCTGTACTACAGTCTGGAAGCAGAATTCCTTCCCTGGGAACCTTGTTTGTTTGTTTGTGGTCTTTTTGAGACAGGGTCTCCTTTTAGTCCCAGCTGGCCTGGAACTCACTCTGTAGACCAGGCTGGCCTTGAACTCACAGAGATCTACCTGCCTCTGCTTCCCAAGTGCTGGGCTTAAAGACATGTGCCACCAAGCCCTGAAGAAGCTCTTTTTAAAATTAAAAAATTATACTGGTCCTTCTCCACTGTTTCCTTTCTTAATGAATGGCACCAGGCAGTTGAACGAAAGCAAACACTGAGGATTCTTTAACAGACTTATGCCAGGAGTGAGGGCACATCATTGTAATCCCAGCACATGGAAGATGGAGGTAGAAGTTCAAGTCTAGCCTCAGCTACATAGTAATCTCAAGGCCAGCCTGAGCTATTTGAGACATTGCCTCAAAAAAGAAAACGGCAAGAGATTATTCTGCCTTGCTCTCATGTCAGTCAGTCACCACATCTTAAAGAATAGACCTACGGCCAGCAAGATGATTCAGTGGGTAAAATAAAAACTGCTGCCAAGTCTAACAACCTGAGTTTGATCCCTGGAACTGAAGTGGTCCTCTGACCTCCATACATCACTGTGGCATGTGCCTCCCCCCCCCCCCCCCCC
>VZQC01014315.1:124599-153074 GCA_009823505.1 Rhizomys pruinosus | reverse complement strand
GATCTACTTGATTATTAAACTCATCCTCTGCTGAGATCACCTTTTGATGAGCATTTACATGAGACACAAGTATCTTCACATCCTTTGACCATTCAGAGAGCTCTATCCACATACTTCTTCCCCAAATGTCTTTCTCACCAATTTTCCAGTCATGCTCCTTCCAAGTCCCTGACCATCCAGCCAAACCATTGGCTACAGCCCATGAATCAGTATATAATCGAACCTCTGGCCATTTCTCCTTCCAGGCAAAATGCACAACCATGTGCACTGCCCGAAGTTCTGCCCACTGTGAAGACTTTCCTTCACCAGTGTCCTTTAGGGTTGTTTCAGAAATAGGCTGTAATGCTGCAGCTGTCCACCTCTGGGTGGTGCCTGCATAGCGTGCAGAACCATCAGTAAACCAGGCCCTAGTCTTCTCTTCCTCAGTCAACTGATCATAGGGCAAACCCCATGAAGCCATAGGTGCATGCTTAAGCCCAGGAGACATTGTAACAGGAGTGGGAACCATAGGCATTTGGGCAACTTCTTCATGTAGCTTGCTTGTGCCCTTAGGGCCTGCCCGGGCCCTGTCATGTATGTACCACTTCCATTTGATAATGGACTGTTGCAGTGCACGTCCTACTTTATGGTCTGGTGGGTCAGATAACACCCTGCTCATGATGGGCAGCTCAGGTCGCATGGTGACTTGGTGGCCCATTGTCAAATGTTCAGTTTCCACTAAGGCCCAATAGCAGGCTAAGAGCTGTCTCTCAAAGGGAGAATAGTTGTCTGCAGATGAAGGTAGAGCCTTACTCCAAAATCCCAAGGGCCTCCGCTGTGATTCCCCTATGGGAGCCTGCCACAGACTCCAGACAGCATCTCTATCTGCCACTGATACCTCAAGCACCATTGGGTCTGCTGCATCATATGGCCCTGGGGCAGAGCAGCCTGCACTGCAGCCTGGACCTGTTGAAGAGCCTTTTCCTGTTCCAAGCCCCACTCAAAGTGTGCTGCCTTCCAAGTCACTTGATATATGGGTCGTAGTAACACACCCAGATGAGGAATGTGCTGCCTCCAGAATCCAAAAAGGCCCACTAAGCATTGCGTTTCTTTCTTGGTGAAGGGAGGGGCCAGGTGCAACAACTTATTCTTCATCTTAGAAGGAATGTCTCTGCATGCTCCACACCACTGAACTCCTAGAAACTTCACCGAGATAGATGGCCCTTGAATTTTAGTTGGATTTATTTTCCATCCTCTCATGGGCATATGCTTTACCAACAAGCCCAGACTGGCTGCTACCTCCTGTTCACTGGATCCAATCAGCATAACATCATCAATATAGTGGATCAGAGTGATATTTTGGTGGAAGAGTCAGGTGATCAAGATCCCTTCTACCTAAGTTATGGCACAAGGCTGGAGAATTAACGTACCCTTGAGGTAGGACAGTAAAGGTATACTGTTGGCCTTGCCAGCTGAAAGCAAATTGCTTCTGGTGGTCCTTATGAACCAGTATTGAAAAGAAAGCATTTGCCAGGTAAATACCTGCATACCAGGTACCAGGAGACATATTAATCTGCTCAAGTAAGGACACCACATTTGGTACAGTGCTGCAATTGGTGTCACTACTTGGTTGAGTTTTCAATAGTCAACTGTCATTCTCCATGATCCAACTGTCTTTTTTTTTTTAAACGTTTTTATTTTATTTTATTTATTTCTATGTGTATGAATGTACTGTCTGCATGTAGGTTTGTGCACCTGTGTCGTGCAATGCCGCAGAGGTCAGAAGAGGGTCTCAGATTCCCCTGGAACTGGAGTTCTCCTGGAATTGGAGTTACAGACGGTTCTTAGCAGCCATGTGGGTGCTGGGGATCGAACTTGGGTCCTCTGCAAGAGCAGTCGGTGCTCTTAACCACTAGGCTATCTCTCCAGCCCCAGATCCAACTATTTTTTGCACAGGCCAAATTGGAGAGTTAAAGGGAGATGTGGTAGGGATCACTACCCCTCCATCTTTCAAATCCTCCATGGTGACACTAATTTCTGCAGTCCCTCAAGGGTTACGATACTGATTTTCATTCACTATTTTCCCTGGTAGAGGCAACACCAATTGTTTCCATTTGGCCTTTCCAACCATAATAGCCCTCACTCCAGGTCAGGGAACCAGTGTGGGGATTCTGCCAATTTCTAAGTATATCTATCCCAATTATACATTTTGGGACTGGGGAAATAACCACAGGATGAGTTCTGGGACCCACTGGGCCCACTGTGAGTCAGACTTCAGCCAAAACTCCATTTATCACCTCACCTCCATAGGCCCCTACTTTAACTGGAGGCCACAATGCTTTTTAGGGTCTCCTGGGATCAATGTCAACTCAGAACCAGTATCCAATAGGCTTCAAAAGTCTGATGATTTCCTTTTCCCCAGTGTACAGTTACCCTAGTAAAAGGCTCAGGTCCCTCTGGGGAAGGACAGGAGGAAGCCAAACAACACAACTCTTTGGTATTTTGACAAGGTCCTTTCCTCATCAGAACTCAGCCACCCCTTCATTCAAGGGGTTCCAGGTACATGAACTGTCTCAAGTCTGGAAACTGGTTGACTGGACGGGATTCGCTATTGCTAAGATCCAATGTTGACTTTCTGTCATTTATTCTAGAGCTTTTCTGCTTATACAGATTAAATAAAAAGTTAGGCTTCTTAGTCCAGCCTGGTCTACAAAGCAAGTTCTAGGCCAGCTGAGACTAAAGGGAGACCCTGTCTCAAAAAGACCAAAAAAAAAAAGAAAAAAAAGTTAGGCTTCTTATGTATTTGGTTCCTGGGAACACCATGATTACTTAGCCAGTTCCAAAGATCCATGCCATTATAGGCATTGTTTTGCCTTTGCTGCCCATTATGATAACTACGATAACTATGCTCATCTGGCCTTCAGTGATTCAGTGCTGCCACCTGACGCCTACCTTGAGGTCCTGTTAAACCTATTACATGTACATTTAATTTATGTAAGCAAGCAACAACTTTTCAACTGTAAGATCTGGCATAAGAAATGGAGCAAAAACAAAGCTCTTCAAGTGTTCTAGTGTCTCTCTCAGTACTTTCCATCTTATTAACTCTGTGAAAGGCATGTCCTCTGGGCCCTCGCATTGTGGAGAATGTGGTTTTGCACTTCAAATCTACTAGAGCATGCCCATTTGCCTGACCCTTACAATTCATTCATCAATACTAAGCCAAGGAATATCAGGCATCTCTAACTCCCTGTCAGTAGGCCATGTTTTAATAAATACCTCAGCCAACCAATCAGATAAACTTTTAGCACCTTTTTTAACCACTCAAGCTTCCATGTTAAACCTAGAATCTCTACTCAGTGGCCCCATATTGATAAACTCAGTCTGATCCAATTTTATATTCCTTCCACCATTATCCCACATATTTAAAATCCATTCCCACACATATTCCTTAGGCTTCTGCTGGAATGAATCAGCAAACTCACTAATTTCTTTAGTGGTGTAGCACACCTTCTCATGGACCATACCTTCTATCTCACCTTTAGGGGCTTGCTTAGCCTTGACTCTGGTTATAGGTCTAGAGGCCACAATAGCTGGGCCCTGAGAGACTTTAGCTCCCTCTGGGAAGGGGAGATTAGTTTCCTCAGGCAAGGGTGGGGAGGGCAGGTCTGCAGAGTGTGGGAATGCATTCTCTGTTGAGGGTGGGGAGATTAATTCCTCAGATGAAGTAAATCCCTCGGAATCCAAGGGTTTAAAGTCCTCATCTTTGTGGTTCTCCCACACATCTCCATCCCAAGTTTCAGGGTTCCACCCTTTCCCCACCAGTGGCCTCACTTTGACTGCTTACACTCTTCATGGCTGGGACTTAGATTTGCATTGTAAATCAGCCAAACGCATAATAAGGGCTCCAGCTTGATTTTTCTGCCACTTTAGCTCTTTGGCTGCTGGAGAGAAGACTCTTCCAGGGCGCGCTTGGAAACTTTTGTTGGGAATCTGGAGCTGGTTAATTTTATCACTGAGCTCCTTGTTTTCCTCCATCACTTTGCTGAGGCAACCAGCCAACATCATTGTTTTCCTTATTTTTCCAATTTCTCAAACATTTTATATAGACAGTCACTAAATTCCTTGCTCCTCACAAGAGGTGAGTTAGGGGACTTAAATGGATCTATCTTCGTAATTGTTGCAAATAGTCTGCACCAAGGATTATCATTCCTCTTCATGCCACCAGGAGAGCCTTCATTGGGTTGGAGAGCTGGCTCCAGAAACTACCAAGCCAAGCCCACTAAAGAAATTCATCCTTTCAATTCCATTTTTCTAGAACCACTCCTGGTACCCCAATCTGTATTAGTCAGGGTTCTCTAAAGAAACAGAATCAATAGAACAAATATATGTGTGTGTGTATATATATAGTTATTGATTTATTTATTGATTTGCTCACGAGATAGAGTCCAAGTAGTCCAACAATAGCCACACAGCATGGGAGAGGCTGAGAATCCAGGCAGTTACTCATTCCGAGGCTAGATGTCTCAGTAGTCCCAATCCAGTGCTGAAGGCCCAATGGATTCTGGGAGATCTGCCCATCTCAGTCCACACTAGGATCCAAAGAGTTGATCACAGCAGCAGGACAAACTCACCAGTGAGAGAGAAGGCAAGCAGCAGAAAAAAGGGACCAGCTCCCTCTGCCCTGGCCTTTTATACCAGCTGCCAGCAGAAGGTAATGTCCACATTTAGGGCAGGCCATCTGGTTTGAGATAATCTGAAGATCTTTCTCATATTTGTTCATCCCTAATCCAGTCAAGTTGACACCCAGGATTGACAGGATTAACCATCACACCAAGTAAACATTAGAAGGAGAAACTGTTTCCTTTTTTAGCAAGAAGATAGGTAAAGTATAAAGAGTTAGAAATCCCTATAACCATTGAAAGTTCTGTACCCTATAAAATTATCATTCAAAACCAGAGAGGACTCAGTGGGATAAAGGTGCCCGCCACTAATCCCAACAGCCTGAGTTTGATCCCTAGGACCTACATGGTGTAAGGAAAGAACTGACTCCTGAATGTTGTCCTCTGACCTCCACGTGTGCCCACACAATCAATCAGTTGTCAACAAATATTTAAAAAAAGAAGAGGAAGGGCTGGAGAGATGGCCTAGCGGTTAAGAGCACCGACCGCTCTTACACAGGACCCGGGTTCGATCCCCAGCACCCACATGGCGGCCGAGAACCGTCTGAAACTCCAATTCCAGGAGAACTCCTGTTCGAAGGGAATCCGACACCCTCTTCTGACCTCCGCGGCATTGCATGGCATTGCACGGCATTGCACGGCATGGGTGCACCAACCTGCATGCAGACAGTACACTCATTCACATAAAAATAATAGATAAATTGAATGAAAGAAAGAAAGAAAGAAAGAAAGAAAGAGAGAGAGAGAGAGAGAGAGAGAGAAAGAAAGAAAGAAAGAAAGAAAGAAAGAAAGAAAGAAAGAAAAAGAAAAGGAGAAGAAGAAAAAGGAGGAGGAGAAAGAAAGAAGCCTGAGGCAGGAGGATCATAAGTACAAGACTATCCTGGGTACCTTTTTTTTAGACAGGGCCTCCCTACATGTCCCTGGCTGCCCTTGAAATCATAGAGCTCTCCCTGCCTGTACACCCCTATTGCTGGGATTAAAGGCCTTCAGTACCATGCTTGGCCTGGGTAACTTACTGATACCCAGTCTCAAAGTAAAGAGTAGCCTGGGTGTGGTAGCACACACCTTTAGTGCTAGCACTCAGGGGGCAGAGGCAGATGGATCTCTGAGAAATCAAGCCCAACCTGTTTTGTATATCAAGTTCCAGGCCATATGGGACTAAAAGGAGACCCCATCTCAAAACCTCCCCCCCCAAAAAAAAACCCAAACCAAACAAAAACCCCAAGAGGGCTGGGATATAGCTCCAGAATATAGTACTTGCTTAGTTTAGCATTTGAGAGGTCCTTGATTCCATCTCCAGCACCCTCTAAAAAAGGACTAACATGGTTATGATTTTTTAGTGGTCGTGTATATCTCTGACCCTAAGGTTAGACCTGTTTAAAATACAATAAATGAAACTTGGCCAAGACCTTCCAAGCTCCCACATGGGCTTTGGCCATCACATCTCCCTGCACAGTAGCCACTCCCCTGCATTTTCTGTCAATCATCCTCTGGCTTTTCTTTTCTTTTTTTTTTTTTATTATTTATTTTTGTATGTGTATGAATGTATTGTTTGCATGCAGGTCTGTGCACCCGTGTCGTGCAATGCCGCGGAGGTCAGAAGAGGGTCTCGGATTCCCCTGGAACTGGAGTTCTCCTGGAATTGGAGTTACAGACGGTTCTTAGCCGTCATGTGGGTGCTGGGGATCGAACCCGGGTCCTCTGCAAGAGCGTCGGTGCTCTTAACCGCTAGGCTATCTCTCCAGCCCCTGGCTTTTCTTAATAGTTTTAACTATCAGCATAGTTTGATCCTTATATAAATAGCTTCCTATTTTTTTTTTTTTTTTGGTCTTTTCAAGACAGGGTCTCCCTGTAGCCCCAGCTGTCCTGGAACTCGCTCTGTAGACCAGGCTGGCTTGAATTTACAAAGATCCGCCTGCCTCTGCCTCTCAAGTGCTAGGATTAAAGGCGTGCACCACCACACCCGGCTAAGCTTCCTATCTTTTGTGTTCTCTAAGTTGGGTGTTAATATCTTACTTTTGGTGAGACTGGCTATAGCAGACCTTCTTTAACATTGCGGTGCACTGTGTTATCTAAATTGGAGTTTCTCAACCTTGGTGGTACCCACATTGTGAGTGAGATAATTGGGGCAGGGGCTTCTATCCCCAGCGCTGTAGGATAAATCACAGTATCCCTGGCTTCTGCCCACTAGGTGTCACTACCAGTTCTCTCAAGTGCTGTCTACAGCCCGGTGAGCTGCCTGCAGGGTTCACCAGAGTTGGTTTTTATTGTTGCTTGAAATGAAATCTGACTTCAGTGTCTCTTGTTTATTTCAGGTGACTTTGAAAGAGCAAAGGAAATTTTAACAAAGATGAAATACTTTTCGAACTTAGAAGAAAAGATCAAGTTAAGCAAGATTTCCCTCTAGTCATTAATTTAAAATTAAAAAAATAATAATAAACGTTCTTTGTATTTCTTATCTGGGTTCTACTAGTTGAGAATAGATGTGTGGGCTGTGGTGTAGCTCAGTGGTCAAGCACTTGCCTAGCGTGTGGAAGGCCCTGGGTTTGGTGCCCAGCAACACAGAAAGGAAAACAGAAGAGGCAAAGAGTAGCTGCTTTAACCACCATGTCACTTCAGGGCTGCCTGGCCTCTGTTGTAACTGTCCAGCTCTGCCATTACTGCAAAAAAACCACCACAGACAGTATGTAAACAAGGACAGAGACATGAAGAGTTTCCAGAACAGATAGTAGGCAAGTTCAGTAGTGAGTTTGTCCACCTCGGCCCAAAGCCACAACTTCTTTGTCATGGTCTGACCTTTACTAAAATGGATAGTCCACTTTGTTCCTCTGACTTGGAGATAGTTTGAGAACAAGCCACACCACCTAGGAGTCTCCTTATAGATAATGTTACCCTTTCTCAAATTTAAAAAAAAAAAGAGCTGGAGAGATGGCTGACTGGTTAAGAGCTCGTATTGCTCCTGCGGAGGACCCGGTTCAGTTCCCAGTACCACATCAGGCAACTCAAAACTGCCTGTAACTCCACCTCCAGGGAATCTACTGCCTTTGACCTTTGTGGACATTGTACTAACATGTACATAGCCACTTAAACACATGCACATGCATGCATACACACAATTAAAAAAAAATTTTGTAGGGCTGGAGAGGTGGCCTAGCGGTTGAGAGCGCCGACTTCTCTTACAGAGGACCCGGGTTCGGTCCCCAGCACCCACATGGCGGCCGAGAACCGTCTGAAACTCCAATTCCAGGAGAACTCCAGTTCCAGGGAAATCCGAGACCCTCTTCTGACCTCCGCGGCATTGCACGACACGGGTGCACAGACTTGCATGCAGACAGTATATTGATACACATACAGAAATAAATAAAATTAAAAATATTTTGTTACGGTTCAATGGTAGAGCAGTTGCCCAGCATGTATGAGGACAGTGTTCAATCCCCAGAACAGGGAAAAAAGCAAAAAAGAATGAGCCTGGTATTAAATCTAGCCTTGTTTTTTGCCCCCTGTGTAGGGAGCAGCCTCTGTTCCTCTGGGCAGTTGAGGTGTCTCCACTCTCCGGTTGAGCTCTGAGCAGTTCTTCTCCCTCTTCCTGGATCAGAAATTCAGTTCAAGTTCTTGATTAATTTCTAGGTAAGGGCTGGAGAGATGGTTCAGCAGTTAAGAGCACTGACTGCTCTTGCAGAGGACCGAGGTTCGATTCCCAGCACCCACATGGTAGATAAGAACTTTCTTAGGCTGGGCATGTTGGTGTATGCCTTAAATCCCAGCACTCAGGAGGCAGAGGCAGGCAAACCTCTGTGAGTTCAAGGCCAGCCTGCTCTATAGAACGAGCTCTGCAGCTGGGACTAAAGGGAGACCCTGTCTCAAAAAGACCAATGGATTTGGTTTTTTAAAGTCTCTGTATCAAAAAAGATTAAAGTATTAACCAGGAGGCTGGAGAGTTGGCTCAGTGGTTAAGACCACTGACTGCTCTTGCAGAGGATCCAGGGTCGATTGCCAGCACCCATGTTGTGGCTAACAACCACCCTCATTCCAGTTCCGGGGATTCAAAGCCCTCTTCTGACCTCCCTGGGGATTGCAGGACATGGGTGCACTTATATATAGGCACTACACTCATACACATAAAATATTTAAAAAATAAAATATTGGGGCTGGAGAGATGGCTCAGTGGTTAAGAGCGCTGACTGCTCTTGCAGAGGACCCGGGTTCAATTCCCAGCACCCACATGGCAGCTAAGAACCATCTTTAACTCCAGTTCCAGGGGAATCCAACACCCTCTTCTGACCTCTGCAGCATTGCATGGGTGCACCAACCTACATGCAGACAGTATACTCATACACATAAAAATATAAAAATTAAAATTAAAAAATAAAATATTAAAATTTCTAGTTATACAATTCCAAGAAATAGTATCCTAACTTATGGAGAGGGTCACTTGTTAATTTTTTTTTTTTTTGGTCTTTTTCGAGACAGGGTCTCCCTGTAGCCCCAGGTGTCCTGGAATTCGCTCTATAGACCAGGCTGGCCTTGAACTCACAAAGATCCTCCTGCCTGGTCACTTGTTAATTTTAAGTAAGGTAGGGAGCTGTGGACATGGTTCAGGGGCTACAAGTGCTTTCTCTGCAAATGAGGACCTGAGCTCACATCCCCATCACCCACATAAGAAAGCCAGGTGTGGTTGGCTTCACACCAGCATAGTACGACGGAGAGCAGTGATGACAAAACCTCCTGTGCCATCTCTCTGCATGCACAGTCACCTGCATATTCAGGTGTTGCTGAAACTCCTGGGAAATGTGCAGAGCATCCAGCCCCCTGCTCCCTCAGTCCCAAAGACAAAGCGAGGTACAGATACCCCAAACTGCAGTTTGAGAAATCCTCATGAGTTTATTTGGGCTTGCTAACAGTGATTTACGAGGGAGTTACAGATATGTGAGTGCTGCCCCCTCATGGCCACACAAGAAAGTCTCAGTTCCCTGTGACCCCCAAGCAGCTGCCCAAGAAGGTGAAGGCAGAAGTCTCTGATTTCCGATACCCATTCCTTAGCATCTCCCCACCAGCAATGCACAACTCAGGCCAGCTTTGGATGGAAGGCATGACTGACTCCCTGCCCTGCCCCTCCTGCAGAGCATTGGTAGTAAAGTGTTGTTTGTGATGATACGACCAAGCAGGTGCAACCATCCACAGCTTCCCAGGATAGCTTGCTAGGCAGAGGACAAGTCCATGCAACACCACCCCTTCCTCTGGCTCCTACATTCTTTCTGCCATCTTCCTCAAGAGTCCTTAAACTTTGGAGGGGATGAAAGATGTATCGTGATTGTGCTGGACAGCTTTAGTTGTCAACTTGACACATCTGGGTTGAGGTAGCCTCAAATGGGGAATTGCCTCCACTGGAGTGGCCTTTGGCCATGTCTCTGGGGTATTTTTGTTGGGTGATTTGGGAGAAGGGCCCAGCCCACTGTAGGTAGTGCCACCCCTAGACAGGTGGTCCTGTCTTTTATAAGAAAGCAGGCTGCTGCCAGGCGTGGTGGCGCACACCTTTAATCCTAGCACTTGGGAGGAAGAGGCAGGTGGATCTCTGTGAGTTCAAGGCCAGTCTGGTCTACAGAGTGAGTTCCAGGCCAGCTGGAGCTACAGGGAGACCATCTCATAAAAAGACGAAAGAAAGAAAGAAAGAAAGAAAGAAAGAAAGAAAGGAAGGGAGAAGGGAAGGAAGGAAAAGGAAGGAAGGAAGGGAAGGAAGGAAGGAAAGGAAGGAAGGAAGGAAGGAAGGAAGGAAGGAAGGAAGGAAGGAAGGAAGGAAGGAAGGAAGGAAGGAAGGAAGGAAGGGGAAGGGGTGAAGGAAGGAAGGAAAAGCAAGCAGGCAGGCTGATCCCCACCTCCAGGATGGATCAGAGAATAAAGGACCCAGAAGACTACTGGAGATTGAACTCAGGAATCTGCAAGGTGGAGGGAAGAACCAACTCCCACAAATTGTCCTCTGACTTCCACAATCACACTACTGCACACACATGCTTACACACATGTACACACAGAGAATAAAATGTAATTAAAAAAAACTTAAACCAACAACAACAATAACAAAAGAAAGCAGGTTGAGCATGGGCCAGGGGAGCAAGCCAGTAAACAGCGTTCCTCCACGGCTAGTGCTTCAACTCCTGCCTCCAGGTTCCCACCCTGAGTTCCTACCTTGGCCTCCCTCAGTGATGAACTGTGACCTGAGAGATGAAGCTAAATAAACCCTTTCCTCCCCAAGTTAGTATTGGTTAGAGTGTTCTGTCATAGCGATTGAAAGGAAAGTAAATCAACAATCTTTCTCCCATTGTGGCGAGACATCAAATTCTCAGCTCTTTTCATCATGTGTTTCCAATGGACTGTTGGCCAATTTTAGAGGCATTCCTGCGGTTAAGAGCGCCGACTGCTCTTACAGAGGACCTGGGTTCAATCCCCAGCACCCACATGGTGACCGCGAACCGTCTGAAACTCCAATTCCAGGAGAACTCCAGTTCCAGGGGAATCTGAAACCCTCTTCTGACTTCCGCGGCATTGCACGACACGGGTGCACACACTTGCATGCAGACAATACATTCATACACATACAGAAATAAATAAAAATTAAAAAAAATAAAATAAAAATAAAAACACAAATAAAAGCAGGAACATCTAAACAAACACTGACTCTTACAATAACCTAACAAATGCTTAGACAGTCCCTTGGCAGGTGCAGTACATCCATCTAACAAAACAATTGCAGTGGCTTCCCTGACTGGGGCCTATAAACTTCCCATGTCACTGGGGGTTCACCTGGCTTACAGTACCAGATGTGTGCTCCTCAAGGAGCAGGCCTTAAATCCAATTGGAAATTTGTTGGTTGTACATATATTAGAGGAGCCACTATTGCACCAGCAGAAACATCTCCCTTGACAGGTCAGTAGTGCAGCATGCAGGGCTATCATTAAGCAGAGCTTTTGAGACCATTCTCCCCTAGTGATCTGCAGAGTGCAGTTTGGCACCATGATGGCCAGCCATTAAGTGCCAGGGAGTTTCCAGCTTGGTCCCAGCTGGATCTCTTCGCCACACTTACATCATGCCACATCTTCAGCAATAGGGTCTTATCATCTGCTTCCAGTGTACAACCAACATTCGTGGCAATAGCCTTTATTGTTTTGGAGGCTCCAGGGAGGGTTTCCCTGGCCAACAGCTCATGGGGGGGGGGGGAATCTACATCTACCCTGGTACTGGAATTTTTATTTATCAATTGCACAATTTTGGGGAGCCTCTATTTTTTTTATTTTTTTTATAAGCTATCTATTTACTCTCTGGCATCTATAGGCCCAGGCTGTGGGAGACTTCTCAGCCATTCTGGTGGATATCACTTGTGCCTTACCCATAAAGCTCCCAAGAATTTTACAGCTATTCCTGGTCTTCATACCCTTTGTGAATTCATTTTTCTTTCTTTTTTTTTTTTTTAGGTGTACTTGATACCTCTCAAATGGGTTGCGTGTCTGCAAAACACTCAACATTAACATATATTAAATCCGGGCTGGAGAGATAGCTCAGAGGCTAAGAGAACTGACTGCTCTTGCGGAGGAACTGGGTTCAATTCCCAGCACCCACATGGTGGCTAACAACCATCCATAACTCCATTTCCAAGGGGGTCTGAAGCCTTCTTCTGACCTCAGTGGGCATTGTACAACATGGGTGCACTTACACACATCCAGGCAATTTAACCATACACATAAAATAAAAATAATGAATTTTTAAAAATTAACAAAAAAATATTAAATCAATCATAAACAAGCTCTAACACTGCATGGGAAGATTTTATCCATCTGTATCAATTGTTTTCTCAACAGATCTATGTTGGGTACAATAGCAGGCATAAGAAGCATTAATTTAGTTAGTTCTTTAATGAATTAATTAACTAATTAATTAATTAGTATTTTTGAGAAATACCCTTTAGTCCCAGCTGGCCTGGAGCTTGCTCTGTAGACCAGGCTGGCCTTGAACTCACAGAAATCCACCTGCCTCTGCCTCCTGAACGCTGGGATTAAAGGCGAGGGCCACTATGCCCAGAATTTAGTTAGTTCTTTATTATCTTTAGTCATCTTCTTGAAACCATTTGGTATCCTGGAGTTTTTACATGGAATCTCCATGAATATTTTTTAGCCATCATCAACTCTTTGGGGCTGGCTCAAGCTGCCTGGCCCTGCACAGGGAAGGAGTAACAGGGCCCCTTTGCCCCTGCTGCACCTGTTGGTTCCCTGGGTCAGGCAGGCCCTGGGTCTGACTCCTGGCTGTGGCCACACCTGCTGTCTCTCCATTGACCATACCTGGATGCTGGGGGAGCCTGGCTGGGCAGACTGCCTCCACCCCTAGCAGAAACTTTCTCAGGAGAGAAATGTACCCTGTTTAATGGGGGGGGGGCATTTTTATCTTCTGTATGCCTTTCATGAACTGTTTCTCAGGATTTAAAGACTTTCAGAAGCTCTTTAGCACAGAATTTGGCTTTTTATCAGTTTTTTTCTTTAGGAACTTGAGCTTGTCACAAATCTTGCCACATTTTCCTGTGAGTAATCCAAGCAGACCTCTTTCTCTGCTTTGTCTTTTTAATATCCATCTTAGGTTGTTCTACTCTTTTACAGACATAATTTACATGCTAGTCTGTCACTTAGATCTGTCAAAGCCTCTCCTATTTTATAAAGATCCTGTCCCTAAGTGGGGAAATGAACCCATTATATGTGCTTACAGAAGAAATACTGTACATCCTGCTGTGAGTAGTTTACTGAAGCACAATTTTAAAAAATCATTATTTTCCAAAAAAAAAAAAAGATCCTGTCCCATTAAGGGACTTAGCACAGCCAGTAAAACTCCTTGCCAATCTTGAGGTCCTTCCTCAATCAAGCCTTTCTTTAAATCTCTGGTGAACAGGCTAAAGAGATGACTCAGCACTTAGGAGCACTGACTTCTCTTGCAGAGGACCTTGATTTGATATTCAGCACCCACATGGCAGCTAACAACCATCCATCACTCCAGTTCCAGGGGAATCTGATGCCCTCTTCTGACATCAGTGGGCATTGCACAACATTGGTGCACCTACATACATGCAGGCAATATACTCATGCACATAAAACATAAAAATAAAATATAAAAAAAGATTTCTGGTAAATGCAGTTCTATCTGGCCCACTGAGATGGGCATCATACATCACTTTCCTTATACCAAGTTCTCTCAGTAGTGCTTGTCCCTCCTCTATTGTCCTGCAGCCTCTGATATCCATGGGAACCTCCACTGGGGATGACCAAGTATCTCTAATAGCCCATCATGGACTGATTCCCTCTGGCTGCCTCAGGTTATGGAGCCTATGTCTCAAGGTGGGAATGAGGGGTTACATTGTACAGATTTAATATGTTCTGCTCCCATGTACCATATCCTCATAAGCCAAGTGATGAGGGGCTCCTTGCTTTGTTGTTTGAAAGTCTTCCTTTATTCCAACAGCTCCAGTGCTGAGTATTCTCTGGTTTGTTCTCATAGTTTCTCACACAGGATCCTGGATCATTGTTAAGACTCCATTAGCATGTTGAAACATGGAATTTTCTTTTCTTGGTATTAAAGTTTTTTGTTTCTTTGGTTGGTTTTTTTGATGTTTTTAATTTTTTATTTCATTTTTTAACAATAAGTAATAAGTTATGAGTACAAGCATCCTTCATGTAAAACCAATTTTCAAGCAGCTATGCCCAAACCCACACAGCCCAAGGCTCCCACCATCCAGCTGGAGGGGCTTGTATGTACAACCATGTTGATCAAATAAGTGTCCAGTCTATATTGCTGTAGTTTCACCATTCACCCCAATCACAGCCCTTACATTCTACCATGCCCCCTCTTCTGCAGATTGTTCCCTAGCTTAGAAAAAGGGTACAGGTGGACGAGAAGCAAAACAGTCTACTTTTTCTCGTGATGTCATTTTGGACTCTGATCAGTTCTGGCTGTTTCCTTTCATGGGTTGACAGTTTGTCCAGGAATAACCTTTCAATCCTACTAATGAAGCACAAGCAATTAGATATATAAGTATTTGTATTAGTCACTTTTCTGTTGCTGTGATAAAGCACCATGACCAAGGAACTTATAAAAGGAAGAGTTTATTTGAGCTTACGATTGGCGGTTCCAGGGAATTAGAGTCCATTGTGGCAGGAGGCGTGGCGGCTGGATCTGGAGCAGCAAACTGAGGGTCACATCTCGCAAAGAGCACAGGAAACAGAGAGAGGACAACTGTAGACCATGAGGCTTGTTAAAACTCACTAAGCCTGCCCCCAGTGACATACTTCCCCCAGCATGGCCACACCTTCTAAGACCTCAAAAAACAGCGCCACCAACTGGAGACAAATGTCTGAATACCTAGAGCCTATGGGGGACACTCATCCAAACCACCACAGTATTTAAACAGTACTAATTATTATGGTAGGTTACTTTGGTATAGACACAGATGTTTGGATGGTATGCTAATCCATGAACTATAGTTTTTCTGTAAAAGATGACAAGGTCTTACTGTGGTTTATAACATCTCCTAACCACTAGAGGATGTAAGCTCGTGGCATCAGCCATGGGTTATTCTCCAAGGAGAGAGCTAATAGCCAATTATATTTGGGATATACAGACATATGGCTGCCACTGCTGCACAGTATTTCCAGGCAGGTGAGGTGTGGCTGATGCTGACAGAGGAGTCTTACTTGAGGAGAACAATATTTGCTTTATTGTTTTAGTGGCCTTTGGTGATGGTCTCTGGCATTCCAGAGACCAACTGTATACTTGCAAGTGCAGTCTCAATACAACCTTCCCATGTTTACATCATGTCTTCGACAGCAGGGCCTTATCGCCTCTCTTCTTGCAGGTATCCCAATTTACAGGCAAGAAGCCTTTACCTTTTGGGGGGCTTGGATCTCCTGGCCAACATCTCCTTGGCAGAATAATCCATTGCTGATATCAGAGCTCTCCTGTATTAATATATTTTGTTTAAATGCACAGCTTAAAAAGACTTTAGTATTAAATTTGGCTCTGAATAGAGAATAATCCTTTTCACAGTTCCTATATATATTAGTCAATTAAAGAAAGCAGTTATACCAGTTTTATAAGAGATTACTTCTATAACAGTCAGCTCTAATTTACAGTTAGAGAATGACTTCATTACCATCATGTTTTTCTTTGTTCTATGAAAAGGAGGTAAGACAGTCTCTCATATTAAAACTTTGCGGCACCTAGAAGGTAAGGTTCATTAGGACTCATTATAAACAGTTGTTACAAACAGGATCCACAGATATGTTTGATGCCCTTAGCAGTCTGAGGCTTTTCTTCCTTTTAATGTTTAGATGGGCCAACTTCTCTGCTAGTATTTCTTGGTACATCCTGCACAATGCAGAGCTGTATCTTTTCTTTCTCAGCCATTAAGTTGGTGAAGTTTTGACCTGTGGGAACATACAAATCTTTTCCCATAGTTAGTTTTAAGATTTAAATTGAAAAATTTGACCAAAAGGTTTAATATATAACTATATCCCCCCTTTTTATTTTAGGGGTTTTTTTTTGACCCATGAGTCTCAAAAAGGGCAGTTGTAGTACATATACCTATAGGCAGGAATCAAGTTGCAAATTTCATTATATTTACCCAAGCTGTTTTGGGTGACTGTATGTTGTTAATTTGGGAAGCGAATTTAATTCCTTAAGTTAAATTATCCCACAGGTAAAAGAGAATGTTACAAGATGATACTGTATAACACAAAAATTATAGAGAACATTTGTATATGTTAATCCCAAAGTTATTGTTATACAGATTTTAAGTAAAACAAATGTGGACAAAAATTTATATTTCCAATTAACTTAGATATATTACCATTTTAATTAAAACCCTTTAAACCAATGTTGTTTAATATAGATATTTTTTACTTTTACTAAGTCATAAAATACCATGTAATTTGTAGATAGAGTTTGGGCAAAATTGGATACTTGTTAAACTCTCATCAATTAAATATACATTAATCAAATATAGACCCGTGTCCCTCTCCCTACCCTCCCACCCCTCCAGATTCACCATTTCAGTCAGTTTTTTGATGCAGTCTTTCTGTTGTTGTTTTGTTTGTTTGTTTGGGTTTGGGTTTTTTTTGGTCTTTTGAGACAGGGTCTCCCTGTAGCTCTGGCTGTCCTAGAACTCACTCTGTAGACCAGGCTGGCCTTGAACTCACAGAGATCCACCTCCCTCTGCCTCCCAAGTGCTAGGATTAAAGGCGTGCACCACCACGCCTGGCTTCTCTGTATTAAAGTTTAAACCCAAAGGGCATCTTCAGCTTTTTCTAGGTCACTCCCTTCCTCATCACTGTTTGTTTTCTCCCATGGGTTCCAGATATTGGGGTCCCAGGATTACCCTTGTATTATTAATCTAATCTGGGTTCTCTTCCCCTTCTGGACCCCTAGCTGAATAAAACAGCAGGCTAACATCTTTTTCTCTTTCATGCAATTTACTGGAAAGGTCAGAGGCCAATACTGAAGAGACCTGCCTCTTATTCCTTTTTTGCTCTAATTCTTCTTTACACTTTGAGTTTCCCTCTGGACTATTGCCTTCACCTGGGGCAAATCTTTTATTACACAAAGCAGTGGCCAGGCTGCCTCTGCAGTTGCTTGCTGCAACTTCCACCCTTGGTGCACTAATCCCAGGGCTTGCAAAGTTTGTTCTAGGCCTTCTGATCTCAAAGGATGTCCATACACACATGGGGAACCCCACCAGTCAAGTAGGCATGCCACTTTATACTACCTAGGAGTAGATTGCCATTCCAGGGTTTCTCCCACAGATATCATCTGCCAAGGTGATTTCACCTTGGTTATGCATCTTAAATTCCACTGCACTATCCATGGCCTCTGCCCCCCCCACCTATGGGGTAGCCCACCATGCCAAGATTTCTTCTGCCCACTCTCACCTCACCCAGCTTCCCTTTGGTGGCTGGTCTCTTTCCCTGTATCAGAGGAAATATCATTGCTCTTTCCTAACTCATCCTTGGGTTTGTCTATCCTACTGACTATGTCAATTGTCACTAAAATTCCTTCTGGAAGGTGTGAGCATGTGGCATCCCACCCTTTCCTCCTACAGTCCCAAAGACAAGGCAGGGTACAATTTCCCCAAACTGCAGTTTAGAAAATCCTAGTGAGCTTATTTGTGCTTGCTAATAGAATAAAGGGTGAGGGTGTTACTTACAGAAATGGGGTGCTCCCCACCTCATGGCTGCACAGGAAATTCTCAGTCCCTGACATGGACTCCATGACCTCCCTGAGGCTCCCCAAGATGGTGAAGATGGCAGCCTCTCTCTCTGGCTTCCCCTGCCCATATCCTTCGTCACTCTCCATGCACAACTCAGGCCAGCTGCTTGGATGGAAGACATGACTGACTCCCTGCCCTGCCCCTCCTGCAGAGCATTGGTGGTAAAGTTTTGTTTGTGATGATATGAGCAAGCAGGTGCAACTGAACTTGGGAAGAAGCATCCGTCCACAGCTTCCAGGATAGCTGCCCAGTCGGAGGTCAGGTCTGTGTAACAATAGGCATGTAACACATGGGGGGTGGGGGGAGAGAGAGATCAGGTCTGAATGAAATATCCCAAAATCTTAAACCAGCTCTAATGCAGCAGCTCATCCTGTCTAAAAATTTGTGTTTTGAGAATGCTGATCTAGGGGTTGGAGAGACAGCTCAGGGGTTAAGAGCACAGCTTACTCCTGCAGGACCCTAGTTTGTTTCCCAGAACCCACAGTGGCCAACAATTATCCCTGACTCCAGTTCTGGGGGATCTGATGCCCTTTTCTGGCCTTCTCCAGCATTGCATTCACACAGAACACACTTTAAAAATTAAAATAAGCCGGGCGTGGTGGTGCACGCCTTTAATCCTAGCACTTGGGAGGCAGAGGCAGGCGGATCTTTGTGAGTTCAAGGCCAGCCTGATCTACAGAGTGAGTTCCAGGACAGCTGAGGCTACAGGGAGACCCTGTCTCAAAAAGACCAAAAAAAAAAAAATTAAAATTAAATACATCTGTTAAGCTGGGCATGGTAGTGCACACCTTTAATCCTAGCACTCAGGAAGCAGAGGCAGGCAGATCTCTGTGAGTTCAAGGCCAGCCTGGTCTACATAATGAGTTCCAGGCCAGCTGGGACTACAGAGAGGCCCTATCTCAAAAAGACCAAATACATACATACATATACATACATACATACATACATACATACATACATACATACATACATAGTAAAAAAATAAATTTGTTAAAAATCCTGATATGGACCAGGTGTGATAGCACATGCCCTTAATCCCAGCATTTAGGAGACACTTATGTGAGTCTGGAGAGATGGCTCAGCAGTTAAGGGCACACTGGCTGATCTGGCAGAGGACCTGGGTTCAATTCCCAAGACCCACATGGTGGCTAACAACCACCAAAACTCCAGTTCCATTGGATCCGATGCCATCTTCTGACCTCGACAGGCATTTCATGACATGGGTGCACTTACACACATGCAGATAATACATTCGTACATATAAAATAATAAAAAAAAATCCTGATACAGGTTTACTCAGATAAAAGACTTCACTGATCTTTAAAAGGAAAATTTAAAAAAAGGCAAATTAATCACAGTAGCTATCTGGTCACATCTCCATTCATTTCAATGTTTACAAGAATGAATTATATCTCTGTAAACACACCAGGAGGGCTTTGAGTAAATAATGACAAGTAAATGTGCTGATTAAATTGAATTATTCTGCAACAAAGGAGATGAACAGGGGATTGGAAGATTTCAAGAAGACAATTCTCATTCCTTCTTTGGGACAATGATTAGGACAAAACAGTCTGACCTGAAAAAGTCAGCTCAACAATGACAGCTTTAGGGGACATGGAAGTCCTCCCTGTACCAGAAGCTGGAAAGGCTGTTGAGCCCAAAAGATCACTCAGACTTGGGGCATAAATGAAAGACACTGTTTCTGAATCCTGGCTTCTGGGGTCAGTGAGATTCCTTTTTTTTTTTTTTTTAATCCCCTTCCCAAATTCTTTCTGTCTAAACTCCAAGTTCAGCTGGACTTTAAGTCTAGAAATAGCTAACAAATTCCCTAGCAAGGCCCTGTGGAAAGCATAAAAAGAGAGAGAGAGAGAGAGAGAGAGAGAGAGAGAGAGAGAGAGACTTTTTATATGGCAGGCCCATTGGATTATAGAAGTTGTTTTGGTGTTTGGGGAGTTCTTTTGGTTTGTTTGTTCATTTGTTTGTTTGTTTGTTTGTTTTCTGTTGAGCCAAGGTCTCACGATATAGTCTAGAGTTGAGGTCGCCCTTGGACTTCAGTCCTCCTGCCTCAGTCTCCTCATCATGGGGTGCCTTTGTTTGTATGGTTTGCTTTTATGATACTGTTTGTTATTGAACCTAGGTCCTTGCACACGCTGGGCAAGCACTCAACACTGAACTCTATCCTTAGCCCTCATTTCTCTCTTTATTTTTTTTTTGGTCTTTTTGAGACAGGGTCTCCCTGTAGCCCCAGCTGTCCTGGAACTCACTCTGTAGACCAGGCTGGCCTTGAACTCACAAAGATCCGCCTGCCTCCGCCTCCCAAGTGCTAGGATTAAAGGCGTGCGCCACCACGCCCGGCTTCTCTCTTATTTTAAAATGGTCTCACTATTGACACAAAAACACAGCTCTCATCTCAATCAAACTCACAATGTCCTACCTCCCCCTCCCAAGTGCTAGGATTATTACATCACCAAGCTCAGCCCAAGGGAAAAATTACACTGTTCTTTGAACTATATGTGGGAACCACATGTTTAATCTTTTAAGCCAGGAAAAAAGATAATTCACTGACAGAATGAAACATCCCAATTTCTTCACTTAACTTTTTTTATACCCCCCTCTTTCCTGCAAAGGAAACATTTAAATAACTATATTGGGCCCTTTGAAAACTAGGGTTTTGTCTGCTTAGGACTCTTCTTGGCAGGACTGGCTCTGTAGGTTCTGGAGTTGATTTACATTGCTGGCTGGGCCCCAGATGGCGCCTGTGGTCATCAAACTGATGGAAGATGATCCACAAAGCTCTAGAGACAGGGTACTGTGACACACAGAGTCTGGTTATAACAGAGTGACTCTCAGAGAGAGGCGGCAATTTCTTCATCAGCCACTTCCTGAAGATCTTTGGGAAAAATGAAATTGTTTGTGAGCACATTGATCCACAGCCTCTCATCCACATAGTCGGAAACCACTCACCATCTTTTCACATTATGCAACACTTTCCACTTTGCATAAGTCCTGGAACAGTCTTCTCTCTCTCTGCTTCTTTCCATGGCTGACTAACCATCAGTCTTGCAGCCATAGGGCCATCAGCCCCAGTGTGTGTTTGGCCATGAGATCATCAGTTTCATGGCTGTTCAGGGTGCCAGCACCCCCTGAACAGCAGGAACCCACACCCATCTGTCCAGACACTATAGTTTCATTTTCATTTACTTCAAAGCATTTCCTAATTCCTTTCATGATTTCTCCTTTTTTGACCAAGGCAATCTATAGAGGGTTTTACGGTTTACAAGGCTAGGTGTGGTGGCATATACCTTTACTCCAGCACTTGGGAGGCAGAGGTGGGTGGATCTCTGTGAGATTGAATCCATCTACATAGCAAGTTCCAGGCCAGCTACAGGGGCCACAGGGAGACCTTGTCTTAAAAAACAAAACAAACAAAAAAAAAAAACATGGATTAGAATCCATCCTGGGAGAGGCATGGCAGGAGGCAGCTGGAGCAGAGAGCTGAGCACTCACATCTTCAAGTAGGCTCAGGAAGCAGAGAGAGACTCCAAATGGGACATAGCTATTAACTCTCAAAGCCCACCCCCCAGTGATGTGCTTCCTCCCACAAGGCCATACTTTCTAGGGATTCCAAGACCTTCCCCAAACAGCACCACCAGCTAACCAAGTGTTTAAATACTTGAGACTATAAGACATAATTCTCACTAAAACCACTACTTTCCAATCCCTGGCCCCCATCAGCTCATGGCTATTTCGATAGAATATGTGAAGAGCAGAAGAGCTGTAACCATCATTAAGAAGGCCATGAGTTCCAAAAAAAAAAAAGCCGGGCGTGGTGTCGCACACCTTTAATCCTAGCACTTGGGAGGCAGAGACAGGCGGATCTTTGTGAGTTCAAGTCCAGCCTGGTCTACAAGGCGAGTTCCAGGACAGCTGGGGCTACAGGGAGACCCTGTCTCAAAAAGACAAAAAAAAAAAAAAGGCCATGAGTCAAGTGCACAGACATTAGATAGGGGATTTCCCAGGACCACCTGAAGCACAGGTAGGGGCCAGGTGCTTCAGCCAGGTGGATTGGTGGATGATTGTATCATTGTCTTGTGTGGCTGTGGGGGTGGAGTCACCCAGCTAGCTGGTATAAAAGGTTGCCACTGTGAGACTTGAGTTCACAGAGCTTAGATCGGGGACTTCCCAGGACCACTTGAAGCACAGAGTACTCTGGCATGGGCTAAACAAGGCATACACCACCCCCCCCAACTGGAATTGCTGAGGGAGTGTCCAAGCATGACCACAATAGTGATTCCAGGGTGCAAGGCAAGGTCATTACCAAGCCCTAGAAACAACCTAGAGAAACTGGCTGACAGGAAGCAGAGTGAGCACAGTGCTCAGCAGGGTAGTAACTGGGTTGTTCCCTACCCAGTTTTTGGAGAACCTTCAGAATAGAAAGGGAAGAGTGAGTTAGACTTCTAATATATAACCAAAATTGAAAGTCTGAAACCTAGACAAGTCAACACTCCATAAACAAGGAGAGAAAAAACAAAGGCACCTGAAGGAACCAAGCAAAGAAAGCCTTCACCACAGTGAAGAAACATTTGGGATTCGAATCAGAATACAAACAGAAAGAAACCCACATGCTGAGGGCACAAAGAAGGAACAACATGGTAAAAGTGCAGAATAATTCCCCACCAAGCTCTACCAAGTCTATGGGAGATTCCTATGGTGAGATCTCCCTGGAGGTAGCCAAGGACACATATCTTAAAGAAACAATTGCAGATATATTCAAAGAAATCAAAGAATATAAAGAACAAGTCAGAGAACTAAGGAGAGAAAATGAAAAACTCAAGAAGGACCTAGAAGGAGATAATGACAAACTTTGGAAAGAAGTAAAGGGAGAAAATGACACATGCCAGAAAGAACTAGAGGGAGAGAATGACAAACTGTGGAAGGAAGTGGAAACACTGAAAAGATCCCATGCTGAAATAAAGAAGGAAACCAACAGCAAAGCAACGAGCTACAGGAAGAGCTTGAGAAGCTCCAAAAGGAAGTGGAAATAAAGAAATCATAGGATGAGCCGGGCATGGTGGTGCACACCTTTAATCCTAGCACTGGGGAGGCAGAGGCAGGTGGATCTTTGTGAGTTCAAGGCCAGCCTGGTCTACAGAGTGAGTTCCAGTCTAGCTGGGTCTACAGGGAGACCCTGTCTCAAAAAGACCAAAAAAAAAAAAAAATCATAGTATGAAATGAAAAAGGAAATTGGGGCTGGAGAGATGGCCTAGCGGTTAAGAGCACCGACCGCTCTTACAGAGGACCCAGGTTCAATCCCCAGCACCCACATGGTGGCCAAGAACTCCAATTCCAGGAGAACTCCAGTTCCAGGGGAATCCAACACCCTCTTCTGACCTCCACAGCATTGCACGACACGGGTGCACAAACCTGCATGCAGATAGTACATTCATACACATCCAGAAATAAATAAAATTAAAAAAAAGAAAAGAAAAAGGAAATTGAACACTCATCCAATCAAGAGGAAAGGAAGGGAAAAAGCCTCAGAAATAGAATGGAGGAAGCAGAACAAAGAATATCAGACCTGGAAGATAACACAGAAGAACTAAAAACCTCATGTAAAGATTATAAAAAATTTAAAAATACACAAAAGTGGAACAACCAGGAAATGTGGGACACTATGAAAAGATCAAACCTCCACATCATAGGAATAGATGAAGGAGAAGAATCCCAAGAGAATAGTATTGATCAGATCTTCAACAGAATAATAGATGAAAATTTCCCCAAACTAAAAAAAGACAAATCCATACAAAATACAAGAAGCACATAGAACTCCAAACACACAAGATCAGAAAGAAACTCCCCACACCATATCGTAGTTAAAATGCTAGATGCCCAAAACAAAGACAAAATTCTTAAAGCCACAAGAGAAAAACAACAAATTACATATAAGAAGAAACCCATCAGAATTACAACTGACTTCTCAGAGCAAACTATGAAACCAAGAAGAATGTGGAGCAAAGCATTCCCAGTGTTAAAGGACTATAGATGCCAACCCAGGTTACTATACCCAGCAAAAATGTCAATTATAGTTGGGGCTGGAGAGATGGCCTAGCGGTTAAGAGCACTGACTGCTCTTGCAGAGGACCTGGGTTCGATCCCCATCACCCACATGGCGGCTGAGAACCATCTGTAACTCCAGTTCCAGGGGAATCTGACGCCCTCTTCTGATCTCTGTGGCGGGTGCACAAACCTAAATGCAGACAGTACATTCATTAAATAAATAAATAAATAAATAAATATTTTTAAAATGTCAATTATAGTTGAAGGAGAGAGAAAAATCTTCCATGACACAAAGAAGATGATGGAATACATATCCAGAAAACCAACTGTTCAGAGAATACTTGAAGCAATTCAAAGGACAGAAGAGAGGAGCAACTATCCCCAGGCATCTAGTAAGAGAAATTAATAAAAACATAACTGCAGAAGTAGAAACCTAGACCAAAACTGAAAATGGATAATAAGGTAAAAGGAAGCAACATGCATCTTTCAATTATAACCTTGAATATTAATGGACTAAACTCCCCAATCAAAAGACTTAGACTGGGAGAATGGATTAGGAAACAACCCATCTATATGCTGTCTACAAGAAACCCATCTCACTCTCAAGGATAGGCACTAACTTAAGGTGAAAGGATGGGAAAAAAATATTCCAAGCAAATGGAACCAAAAAGCAAGCAGGAGTTGCTATTTTAATATCAGACAAAATAGACTTCAAAGTAAAAGAAATCAGAAGAGACAAAGAGGGCCATTACATCTTTATCAAAGAAAAAATTAACCAGAAGATTTCACAATTATGAATATATATGCACCAAACTCTGGTCCACCAAACTTTATAAAGACAATTCTCCAGGACCTCAAGGCACAGATTAACCCCAGCACACTCATAGTAGGGGACTTCAATACCCCACTGAGCCCTTTGGACAGGTCAACTGGACAAAGAATAAACAGAGAGACATCTGAACTGAATGAAATGATACACTGAAAGGACCTCAGAGACATCTACTGAATATTCCATCCAAATATCAGAGAATACACTTTCTACTCAGCACCCCACAGAACATTCTGCAAAATCAACCACATACTGGGACACAGAAAAAAAAACCCTCAACAAATACAAAAAGATTGAACAGGTTCTGGAACTAATCTACCATTTATTTTCAGACTTAGGAATTTTTGGTCTATGGGTGGAGGGTATGTATGCATACTTTAGAGTAATAGAAGATCAAAAGAGCCAGGTGTGGTGGCACTCACCTTTAATCCTAGCACTTGGGAGGCAAAGGCAGGTGAATCTTTGTGAGTTCAAGGCCAGCCTGGTCTACAGAGCGAATTCCAGGATAGCTGGGGCTACAGGGAGACCCTGTCTCCAAAAGGCAAAAAAAAAAAAAAAAAAAAAAGAAGATCAAAAGAATGAGGAAAAAACTAGTATGTCATGACATTATGTCTAACCACAGTATTTATTTTATGGGAGTGCTTCTTAGTATTTCTTATATAAGGCTGCTTGAGCCTTTGTCCAAGACTTTTCTAAAATATTATACAGTAGTTAAAAGTATCAGGCTGGTATAACTTAACCTTTCTGGATGCTTAACGAACATACTTATGCCCATACCAATTTGGCCAAGGATCTTAAGGGATAACTTTGTTCTTTGCCCTCAGAGGTCAACTAAGTCCCAGGGGACTATGCATGGTGGCATCTCTTGAAATGTCCTGCAAATGTGAGCCACCAGTCTTCCTGTGCAGGGAGGTCTTGGAGATCCACTAATGGGACTTCAGCCAGTGTCCAGTCTATAAAGAGGAAAGTCTGCTCATGCTTCAAAAATGGAAGCCTGGTCTAGCTTCCTCGAGTGGAGGGAACTGGTAAATAAAAAGCCAAAATGAGCCAGGGGCTCCCTCCCCCTCCAAAACCAGAGTGACCCCTGAGGACCAGATCCTCAACTGACCTTGAGAAAATAAAAACCTTGGTTAATCTGGGCTAACTGTGTGACCTTCAACATCCAAAAGGAAAGTATAACCAGAAATAATTAGTAAGGCCTGAGAAATTGTACTTCACTGTGGTCCCAGGTGGAGGTGCTGTAGAGGCTGCCCTTTCCATCTACCTTGAAAACTATGCAACCAGCATGGGGTCCTAGGAACAGCTTGCTATTGCAGAGTTTGAAAGATCTCTTCTTATTATTCCCAATACACTAGCAGTGAATGCTGCCCAGGACTCTATAGATCTGGTGGCAAAGTTGAGAGCTTTTCACAATGAGGCTCAAGTAAACCCAGAACGAAAAAATCTCAAGTGGATTGGTCTTGATTTTATCAATGGGAAACCACAAGACAACAAGCAAGCAGGGGTGTTTGAACCAACCATATTTAAAGTCAAGAGCTTGAAGTTTGCAAGAGAAGCTGCCATTAACATTCTTCAAATCAATGATCTGATAAAGTTGCATCCAGAAAGCAAGGAGGATAAGCATGGAGGGTATGAAAATGCTGTGCACTCTGGAGCCCTTGATGACTGACCAGATGGATGTCCCCTTTATTTATAACAATGTCAGATGCACTGTCATATACCTCGAGTCTTACACATTAAAGTACAGTATGTTGAGATCAGGGATCTCCCAAGACCACCTGAAGCACAGGTAGGAGCTGAGTGCTTCAGCCAGGCAGATTGTTTGATTTTATTTCCTTGTCTTTGGCCCGATTGGCTTGTGTGGCTGTGGGGGTGGAGTTGTCCTCCCAGCTGATATAAAAGGTGGGTTTGTGTGAGTCTTGAGATCGGGGATCTCCCAAGACCACCTGAAACACAAGTACTGGGGTGTGGGCTAAACAACAGCCCCCCAACTGGGATTGCCAAAGGAGTGTCCAAGTGGATTCTTTGGAGAACCTTCAGAATAGAAAGGGAAGAGTGAGTTAGACTTCCAATAGAAAACCTAAGGCTTAGACAAGTCTATACTCCATAAGCAAGGAGAAAAGGAGAAAAACAAATCAACCAAACAAACAACGAAGGCATCTGAAGGAGGCAAGCAAAGCAAGCCTTCAACACAGTGAAGAGGCATTTGGGATTCACATTGGAATACAGGCAAAGAGAAACCCATATGCCAGGGATGTGAAGAAGAGACAACATGGCAAAGGTGCAGAATAATTCCACACCACACTCTACCAACCCTGTGGAAGATTCCTATAGTGGGCATGGCCCAGGACACAGATATTAGAAGTACAATTGTGAACATACTTAAAGAAATCCAAGAGTACAAAGAGCAAATCAAAAAATTAAGAAAAGAGAATGAAAAACTCAAGAAGGACCTAGAGAGAGAGAATGAACTGGAATGAAATGGAAACACTGAAAAGATCCCATGTTGAAAAAGATAAGGAAACCAACCAGCAAAGCAAAGAGCTACAGGAAGAGATTGAGAAGCTCCAAAAGGAAGTGGAAATACTAAAGAAATCAGAAGAGGAAATGAAAAAGGAAATCAAACACTCATCCAATCAAGAAGAAAGGAAGGGAGCCAGGCATTGTGGTGCACGCCTTTAATCCTAGCACTCAGGAGGCAGAGGCAAGCGGATCTATGTAAGTTCAAGGCCAGCCTGGTCTACAGAGTGAGTTCCAGGACAGCTGGGACTACAGGGAGACCCTGTCTCAAAAAGACAAAAAAAAAATAATACATCTAGGCAATAAACCCATACACATAAAATAAAAACAAAATATAAAAAACAATGACATAGCCAGTGCAACCCTCACTGTGTCTGCTCAAGGCAATCATCCCACCATCCCACCTTCAGTGGGTCATGACCAATAAAGAGTGTGGAATTGATTCTGGAATAAGATAAACACAGACTCACTAAAAGGAGAGCGAAGAACTACAGAAGATAGAAGTATATAAACTTAAATATCCTTCCCTTGCAAAAATTACCAAAGTCCTCCAGAGAAGTCCCTGCTTCAATTGCAATTGAAGTAAAAAAGGTGTGACAACTATATTAAAAATGTGAACAACAACAACAACAAAAAAAAAAAAGTTCATAGAGTTGGGCGTATGGTGCACATCTGTGATCCCAGCACTCAGCAGGTGGAGGGAGAAACAGTGCAAGACCAGCCTAGACTACGTGAGATACTGTCTCAAAAAATAAACAACAGAAAAAGGTATAGATTTTTTTTCATATGTATGGTATCACTGTTAGTTGACAGCCACTATTAGTGGAAAAACTTATTCCTGTTTCTTCAAAAGATACTGAAGAACACAAAAGTAAACTTACCTCATTGAGACAATACAGATAAAGAAATCCCCTACTGACAGGTTAATGTCAAAGAATTAAATCCAGTCAAACACTCTTGACAAGGAAACTGAGGACACTGGAGCATGATTCCTAAGTTCACAAGTGATTTCTTATTCTCCTTTGTCAAGCAGAAGACTAAACCACACAGCCATTCATGCCCAGAAAACAGCAGCTCCAACTCTAATGTAGAAGAAAGCTGACATCTGCTGGCAGGTGAT
>VZQC01014315.1:106278-123168 GCA_009823505.1 Rhizomys pruinosus | reverse complement strand
TATTCCCATATGATTTTTCTGGATCTTTTCATTGTCCGTTGTGATATTTCCCTTTTCATCACAGATTGTATTGATTTGGAGTTGTTCCCTCTTTCTTTTTGTTAACTGGGTTAGAGGTCTGTCTATCTTGTTTATTCTTTCAAAGAACCAACTTTTGGCTTCATTGATTTTTTGTATTGTTTTCTTTGTTTCTGTTTCATTGATTTCTGCTCTGATTTTTGTTATTTCTTCCTGTCTGTTGCCTTTAGGGTTCATCTGTTGTTGCCTCTCAAGTGCTTTTAGCTGCAGTGTTAGATCATTCACTTGTGCTCTTTCTGTTTTCCTGATGTAGGCACCCAGGGCTATAAACTTCCCTCTGAGGACTGCTTTTAAGGTTTCCCATAGATTTTGTTGTGTTGTATTGTCATTGTCATTCAGTTCCAGGAATGCTTTTATTTCTTTCTTTATCTCTTCCTTGACCCATTCATTATTCACCAGTGTGTTGTTTAGTCTCCATGTGTTCTTGTAGGCAGGAGGGCTTGTCCTGATGTTGATGTTGAGCTTTATTGCACTGTGGTCTGAGAGAATGCATGAAATTATTTCAATCTTTTTGTATTTGTAGAGGTTTCATCTGTGTCCTAGTATGTGGTCAATTTTGGAGAATGTTCCGTGGGGTGCTGAGTAGAAAGTGTATTCTCTGGAATTAGGATGGAATGTTCGGTAGAGGTCTATGAGGTCCATTTGGTGTATCATATTGTTCAGTTCAGATGTCCCTGTTTATTCTTTGTCCTGTTGACCTATCCAAAGGACTCAGTGGGGTGTGGAAGTCCCCTACTCTGAGTGTACTGGGGTTAGTCTGTGACTTGTGGTCCTGGAGAATTGTCTATATAAAGTTTGGTGCACCAGAATTTGGGGCATATATATTCATAATTGTGATATCTTCTTAGTGAATTGTTCCTTTGATAAAAATGTAATGGCCTTCTTTGTCTCTTCTGATTTTACTTTGAAGTCTATTTTGTCCACAAGAACAAAAAAAAAGGGGGGTTCCATTTCTTATTCTGGTGAGATACAGAATCAGTTTGCAGGGCTTGGTATGTACTTCTCTTTTTTCCCTTCTCTCTTCTTTTCCTGCTCTTTCAGGGCTACCAAAAGGATATGTGTTTACTGGCTAGAAAGAGTCTGGTTAATTTGGGGGGGGGTCTCATCCCTAAACTGCCTAATTGATTTCTAGCTCCTGTTTAGCTATGTTACCTTCTGAAAAGGGTCACCCCAATCACCAGAAGGGAATCTGGCTGCTGACCACTCTGACTTCTTCCATGCTGAAAAGGGACATTGGGTGTGGCAACTGGAGTATCCCCCATTCAGAGGGTCAATCTAAAAGATCCCCAAGCATAACTATAGAGGGAAAAAAATCCTTGACTGGTGCTCATGAAAGCGAAATGAAGGCAGGAGTAGTTAGGTACATGATTTAGGCAAGGGACTAGGAGAAGTAAGAAGAGGGTGAATTCCATTGTCCATTAGAATTTCTTGACCAGGGGTTTCAGAGTGACCATTTATTAGGTTTCTCCTTCTATTCATTTGGCCATGATGTCTGGACTCAGGATCTGCTTTTCAGGCTTTTTAATAGTCAGGATATGAGTTTTCACTTAGTTGTTAGAAAGAAAGAAGAAATTTTATTATTGAGCATTAATTAACAACAGTGGAGTTGTCATTTGGTTGCCAGAGACCCTACCCTGTTAATCAAGGCCAAGATCTAAGGTTTTTATGCCTGTTTAACATTATTTCATATAACTTTACGCCCAATATGTGGAGGCATATTTTTCAGGCTTTAAAAGAAATATATTGGGTATTTATCTTTGGTTATACTTTCTTTTTTGGTGCTTAAGTCCATGCAATTAGTCCAGATTAACCAAAATTTGTTTTCTCAAGGTCATTTGAGGTTCTGGACTTCAGAGGGCACTCAGGGTTTTCAGGGGAGGGGGGAAGCACCTGGCTCCTTCTGGCCATTCTCAACCAGTTCCATCTGCTGAGGACAAGGTCAGGCCTTGCTAGACTAGGCTTCCCTTTGGAGCACAAGGTGACTTTCCTCTATATTGAGCTTCCTCTTTATAGACTGGACACTGGCTAGGGTTCTGTTGGTGGATCTCCAAGACCTCCCTGCACAGGAAGCCTGGTGGCTCACAATTGCCAAACATTTTTTTGTTTGTTTGTTCTTTTTGAGACAGGGTCTCCCTGTAGTCCCAGCTGTCCTGGTACTCACTCTGTAGACCAGGCTGGCCTTGAACTCACACAGATCCGCCTGCCTCTGCCTCCTGAGTGCTAGGATTAAAGGCATGTGCCACTACGCCCGGCTTGCAGAACATTTTAAGAGATGCCCCTGTACAAAATCCCCTGGGTCCAATTGACCTCAGAGGGCAAGGGACAAAACTGTCCCTTAAATACCTTGGCCAAATTGGTATGGGCCTTAGGTATGGGCATTAAACATCCAAAAAAGTTAAGTTACACCAATCTGGTACTTTTAATTACTGTATCATATTTAGATAAAGCTTGAAGAAAAGCCTAAGAAGCCTTGCATAAACACCGACTGGAAGAAAAGAAATTTTTGTTGGTCTTTTTGAGACAGAGTCTTCCTGTAGCTACAGTTGTCCTAGAACTCACTATGTAGATCAAGCTGGTCTTTAACTCACAGGGATCTGCCTGCCTCTACCTCCCGAGTGCCAGGACTAAAGGCAGTGAGCCACCATGCCTGGCTACTGACTGGAAGAAATATAACACCATAGGATAAGCAGGCAAAGCCAATAAGAGAAATTTAAACAATTTTAGGCATATCTTAAATATAAGTGATTTACTACAAACAGAAGTAGTCTCTTTACTTTCCCAAACCCCATATCCTGGTTTGTAGTTTTCCAATAACAGGGAACACACCTATTGACCAGAATTAAACTGAAAAAATTTACCAAGTCTGTCCAAACTGTCTCCTTCTGGGGTGCATGCTGCTAGTTCAGGGAAGTAAACCTAGCTTTTCTTGAGTCAAGTTATCTTGAAATGGGCAGAACAGATATCAAAAGTAACACTTGCATAATAGTCAGAGACCAAAAAATATCTTTCTTTTTTTTTTTTTTTTTCAAAAAATATCATTCAGTAGTCAAAGGTAGCCCATTACTTGTTTATGCCCCTTTAATCCAAATCTGCAACTGGAAATCGAGTACAAGCCAGGAATGGACCGAAAACCAACCACACCCTGTGTGGTTAAATCCCATTTAGACCTCAGTAAACTGACTTTAATGTTTATACCATTCCACTCTAGAAACATTTAACCACTTCAATCCAGTACAACTATTTTATTTTCTACTAAATTTTGCAATATTTATGCCCATCCAGCCAAATGGGGCAGTTCCCCCAAACATATCACCACAAAATAAAATCCTTAAAGTGATCCTACAAGTCCTAGGGCTGGCTCTGGCCAACCAAATCTTTCCAGATATTCAGGCTTGGCAACAAGCCTGTCTATCCATCCCAAAGATGTTTTACTTAGTGATCAAATATCCCACACACGAATGCAAACTTGTACAGCCACTATGGAAAACAGTGTGGAGAACCCTTGGAAGATTCAAAATGAGCTTACAACCTGACCCAGTCATACCACTCTTGGGTATATACCCACAAGACTCTTCTTACCACAGAGATACATGCACAGTCATGTTTATTGCAGTTCTATTCACAATAGCAAAAAGCTGGAACCAACCCAAGTGCCCCTCAACTGACGAGTGGATAGAGAAAATGTGGTACATCTACACAATGGAGTTCTATGCAGCAGTAAAGAAAGATGACATCATGAACTTTGCAGGTAAATAGATGGAAGTAGAAGATATTATGTTAAGTGAAGTAACACAGTCCCAGAAAAACAAATGATGAATGGTATTCCTCATCTGTGGATGCTAGTGCCAATTACCTAGTTGTAAGTATTTTTTGTGCAGGGCTTCTTGAGCTTTTGTCCAAGTAGTTGGGAGTGATGCATATTGGAAAGAACAACAGCAACAATAACAAAAACAGCAGCAGAAAAGACTGAGTCAAAGAACTGACTAAAACGGCAAACTTCTGCTTGAAACAGTCAACTACATCGAGAACTTTGAGAAAGACTGAGAAAAAGATGAAAAACATGTTTGGCAGAATGCATGAGTTCTGGTGTGGTGGGGAGGTAGGGAGGGAGACATAGGTCTAGATTTGATTTGTAACATAATCTTGTACAAAAATACAAATATGCCGGGCATGGTGTCACACGCCTTTAATCCTAGCACTTGGGAGGCAGAGGTAGGCGGATCTTTGTGAGTTCAAGGCCAGCCTGGTCTACAGAGTGAGTTCCAGGACAGCTGAGACTACAGGGAGACCCTGTCTCGAAAAGACCAAAAAATAAATAACAATAAAAATAAAAATAAATATATAACAATAAATAAAAACAAATATCCCACACAAAACACAACCAGAGGCCTTGAATTCTATTTTATCTAGTATTAGCATAGCAACTCCTCCTTCTTTCTTAGTACCATTTGTTTGTTTGTTTGTTTTATCCTCCTTTCACCTTGGGATAACATCTATCTTTAAAGGTGAGGTAAATTTCTTGGAGACAAGAAAAAAAAAAAAGGGCTTTGTTTCTTAATCCATCCTACTATTCTCTGTCTCTTAATTAGAGAATTAATTCCATTGATATTTAAAACTGTTGTTGATAGAATTAAATTGCTTCCATTCATTTTTATTTCTAGTACATTCTTACCCTAGGTTTTTATTTCCATAGTGGTAGTATAATTTGTTTTCTGGTGTTGATTGGTTATAGTCATCCCTGCCCCCCATTCTTTGTATTGCTTGAAGTAACCTCTGAAGTCATGGCTTACTGGAGAGGAATCCTTTCAATTTGTTTATATCATGGAACATTTTCCTTTCTCCTTCAATTATAATAGACATTGTTGCTGGATAAAGTACTCTGGGTTGGCATCTATAGTCTTTAGAGCCGGGAATATTTTAGACCAGGCTTTTCTGGCTTTCATCATCTGTATTGAGAAATCAGCTGCAATTCTGGTAGGTTTTCCTTTGTGGGTAACTTGTTTTTCTTTTGCAGCCCTCAGTATCCTTTCTTTGCTTTGAACATCTAGTGTTTTTACTATGATATGGCATGGAGAATTTCTTTTCTACTTCTGTCTGCTTGGAGTTCTATATGCTTCTAATACTTGTATAGGTCTCTCTGGTTTAATTTGGGAAAATTTTCCTCTAAAATTTTGTTGAATACCTGGGCCATATTGTTATCCTGTGAGTTTTCTTCCTCTTCTATCCCTATAATTCATAGGCTTGGTCTTTTCATAGTAGCCCACAGCTCCATAAATTCCCTCAACTCTTTAATTTCTCTAATCATATTCATAATTGTTCTTTTGAGATCTGTATCCTGAGTTATATACAAAGGGTCATGATTAGATGGTACTTGAATAGGGGTATTAGTGTTTGGAGGAGATCTACCTGAGTCTTTCGTTGAGCTTTAGACATTTGGGTAGCCTCTGTTGGGAATGGTTCTAATGTGAAGCTTAGGTCTTTATTGAGCTGACACTGATTTTGGTTATATTCTTCAGGTGTTTGTTGACTTCTCTTTTTTTAATTTTATTTATTTTTTATATGTATGAATGTACTGTCTGCATGTAGGTTTGTGCACCCGTGTCGTGCAATGCCGCGGAGGTCAGAAGAGGGTCTCAGATTCCCCTGGAACTGGAGTTCTCCTGGAATTGGAGTTACAGACGGTTCTTAGCCGCCATGTGGGTGCTGGGGATCGAACCCGGGCCCTCTGCAAGAGCAGTAGGTGCTCTTAACCGCTAGGCTATCTCTCCAGCCCATGACTTCTTAATTGATGTACAGGTGTGGATACTTTAGGCTTCAAAGGTAACACTGTACCGACCAACACCCCTCACCCAATGAGCAGTTTGCCCAATGGACTAAGCCACGAAACACCCAAGCCAGCCTGAACCCCCCAGGTCTGTGATATCAACACCCTGAGGGCCCCAGGCACTCTTGGTGCTGTGGGCTAGAAGGTCACAACCCTCATCTGGAGTACCCCACATCCAAGTGGGGTGAACCCCAATCACCCACCCAGTGAGATGAACTCACAGAACTACTGTAGACCACCCTTAATCTACCAACCAATCCTCCAGGGCCTGGCACCAAGGTCAGTACCTGGGTTTAGTAGGAGAAAGGCTCAGTCTATACCAGGGCTTTCCCTGCTGTCTCCTAACACCCTTGGGTGATGTCTATTGTGCCAAATTGTAGTCCCTAAGGGTCCAAATGCCCTCAGACCACCTCTGACGCTTCCCAACACTCTTTGGGGGCCCCTAAGTCTCCCTCTCCAACTTTCCCCTTAGCTGCTCAGAATGCACCCCCACCTCAGGAGCCACCATCTTGGAAAAGCCTGATGAATTGACTTAAAAAAATTTTTTTTTTTATGTGTATGAATGTACTCTCTGCATGTAGGTTTTAGCACCCATGTCGTGCAATGCCACGGAGGTCAGAAGAGGGTGTCAGATTCCCCTGGAATTGGAGTTAAAGATGGTTCTCAGCCATCATGTGAGTGCTGGGAATCGAACCCAGGTCCTCTGCAAGAGCAATCGGCAATCTTAACTGCTAGGCCATCTCTCCAGCCCCTGATAAATTGACTTTTAAAAGAGATTTTTCAGGGCTGGAGAGATGGCCTAGCGGTTAAGAGCACCGACTGCTCTTACAGAGGACCCGGGTTCGATCCCCAGCACCCACATGGCGGCCGAGAACTGTCTGAAACTCCAATTCCAGGAGAACTCCAGTTCCAGGAGAATCAAACACGCTCTTCTGACCTCCGCGGCATTGCATGACACGGGTGCACAAACTTGCATGCAGACAGTACATTCATACACATACAGAAATAAATAAAATTAAAAATCTTTTTTAAAAGAGATTTTCAATGCTCTATTTTTTTAGTTTATGTGTAGGAATGTACTGTCTGCATGCAGGTTTGTGCACCTGTGTCGTGCAATGCCTCGAAGGTCAGAAGAGGGTGTGTCAGATTCCCCTGGAACTGGAGTTAAAAATGGTTCGCTGAGCCATCTCTCCAGCCCCAATGCTCTGTTTCTTAATAGAGCTACATGAGCCAGGCATGGTGGTGCATGCCTTTAATCCCAGCACTTGAGAGGCACAGGCAGGCGGGTCTCTGTGAATTCAAAGCCAGCCTGGTCTACATAGTGAGTTCCAGGACAGATGGGACTACAGGGAGATCCTGTTTCAAAAAAAGACGAAAGAAAGAAGGAAGGAAGGAAGGAAGGAAGGAAGGAAGGAAGGAAGGAAGGGAAGGAAGGGAAGGAAGGGAAGGAAGGAAGGGAAGGAAGGGAGGGAAGGAAGGNGCCTTTTAATCCTAGCACCTGGAGGCAGGGTAGGCGGATTCTTTGTGAGTTTCAAGGCCCAGCCTGGTTCACAGAGTGAGCTCCAGGCAGCTGAGACTACAGGGAGGAGGACCCCCTGTCTCGAAAAACAAAGACAAAAAATAGAATAACAATAAAAATTAAAAAAATAAATTATAACAATTAAATAAAACAAATATCCCACCACAAAACCACACAACCAGAGGCCTTGAATTCTATCTTATCTAGTATTAACATAGTAACTACTTCTTATGTCTTAGTGTCATTTACTTGTACTATTTTTTTATCCTCCTTTCACCTTGGGAAAAACATCTATTCCTTTAAAGGTGGGTTAAAATTTCTTGGAGACAAGGAAAAAAAAAAAAGGGGCTTTGTTTCTTTAACATCCATACCTACTTATTCTCTGTCTCTTAATATAGAGAATTATTAATCCATTGTATATTTAAAAACTGTTGTTGAATAGTAGAATTAAATTGCTTCCATTCATTTTTATTTCTAGTACACTCTTACCCTAGGTTTTTATTTCCATAGTGGAACTATCATTTGTGTTCTGGTGTTGAATGGTTATAGTCATCCCTGCCCCCCATTCTTTGTATTGCTTGAAAGTAACCTTCTGAAAGCATAAGTTCATGGCTTACTGGAGAGCGAAATCCTTTTCATCTTGTTCATATCATGGAACATTTTTCTTTCTCCTCAATTATAATAAGACATTTTTGCTGGATAAATTACTCTGGGTTGGCACCTATATAGTCTTATAGAGCCGGCCGGGAATATTAGTGACCGAGGCTTCTTCTGGCTTTTATCATCTTTATTGAGAAATCAGCTGCAATTCTGGTAAGTTTTCCTTTGGTGGTAACTTGCTTTTTTCCAGTAACTTGTTTTTCTTTTGCAGCCTCAGTATCCTTTCTTTCTTTGCAACATCTAGTGTTCTTTACTTATGATAATGTCTATGTGAGAATTTTCTTTTCTACTTCTGTCTGCTTGGAGTATCTGTATGCTTCTAAATACTTGTATAGGTCTCTCTGGTTTAATTTGGGAAAATTTTCCCCTAAAATTCTGTTGAAGACCTAGGCCATATCATTATCCTGGGAGTTTTCTTCCTCTTCTATCACTAAGATTCATATGTTTGGTCTTTTCAAAGTAAGCCCAACAGCTCCTTAAATTCACTCAACTCTATAATTTCTCTAAACCATTCATAATGTTCTTTGAGATTCTGTATCCTGTTGATATATCACAAAGGTCATGAAGATGGTACTTTGAAATAGGTATTAGTGTTTGGAGGAGATCTACCTGAGTCTTTCATTGAGATTTAGGCATTTGTGTAGCCTCTGTTGGGAATGGTTCTAATGTGAAGCTTAGGTGTTTGTTGAGCTTAAGACTGATTTTGTTTATATTTTTCAGGTGTTTTGTTGACTTCTCTTTTTTTAATTTATTTATTAATTTTTATATGTGATGAATGTGTACTGTCTGCATGGTAGGTTTGTGCAGCCCGTGTCGTGCAATGCCGCCTGGGGTCTCAGAAGAGGGCTCCAGATTCCCTGGAACTGGAGTTCTCCTGGGAATTGAAGTTACAGACCCGGTTCTTAGCCGGCCGCCATGTGGGTGTGGGATCGAACCCGGGTCCTTTGTAAGAGCAGTTGGTGCTTGTAGGTGCTCTTAACCGCTAGGCTATTCCTCCAGCCCATGACTTCTTAATTGCATGTACAGGTGTGGATACTTTAGGCTACAAAAATCCCAACTCTATCCTAACACTACACAGACAAACACCCTTTACTCAACCAGAAAAGAGCTCACCCAATGGACCAATCCACACAACACCCAAGCCAGCCTGAACCCCCCAGGTCTGTTTATATAACCAAAAACCCCTGGGAGGGGGGGGGGGGGCCCCAGCCACTCTTCGTGCTGTGTAGAAGGTCATCAACCCTCATCTGGAAGACCCCACATCCAAGTGGGGTTGAACCCCAATCACCCACCAGTGAGATGAAACTCACAGAACTACCTGTAGACCACCCTTAATCTACCAACCAATCCTCCAGGGCCTGGCACCAAGGTCAGTACCTGGGTTTAGTAGGAGAAAGGCTCAGCCAACCAGGCTTCCCCTGCTGTCCCTAACACCTTGGGGGTGATGTACATTGTGCCCAAAGTGTAGTAGTCACTAAGGATCAAATGCCCTTGGACCACCTCTGACGCTTCCCAACACTCTTTGGGGGCCCCTAAGTCCCCATCCCCAACTTAGCCCTTGCTGCTCAGAATGCACCAGCCGCCTCTGGAGCCACCATCTTTGGAAAAGCCATAAAATATTTCTAAAAAAAAAAAAAAAATTTCTTTTTAATTTTTATGTGAATGAATTGTACTGTCTGCATGCTAGGGTGTTAGCACCCATGTCGTGCAATAATGCTCGGAGGTGTCAGAAGAGGGCTGTAGATCTCCCTGGAATGAGCTCAAAAGATCGCGTTCTTAGCCACTCATGTGAGTTGCTGGGAATCGAACCTAGGTCCTCTGCAAGAGCAATTGGACCATCTTCACGCTGCAGGCCATCTCTTCCAGCCCCTGAAAATTTTTTTTTTTTTTTTTTTTTTTTTTTTTGGAGGGATGGCCTAGCGGTAAGAGCACCGACTGCTCGTTACAGAGGACCTGGGTTCGGATCCCCAGCACCCACACATTGCGGCGAAAACTTGTTCTGAAACTTTTCCCAATTCCAGGAGAACTTACCAGTTCCAGGAAAATCAAAACACGCTTTCTGACCTCCGCGGCATTTGCATGACACGGTGCACAAACTTGCATGCGACAGTACATGTCTATACACATACAGAAAAAAGTAAAAATAAAAAAAAATCTTTTTTAAAAGAGATTTTCAATGCTCTATTTTTTTAGTTTATGTGTAGGAATTGTACTGTCTGCAATTGAGCAGGGTTTGTGCACCTGTGTCGTTGCAATGCCTCGAAAGTCAGTTAAAGAAGAGGGTGTTGTCAGATTCCCCTGAACTGAGTTAAAAATGGTTCGCTGAGCCATCTCTCCAGCCCCCAATGCTCAATTTTAAATGTTAAAAATGTACAGTGAGGGCCGGGTGTGGTGGTGCATGCCTTTAAATCCCAGCACTTGAGAGGCCACAGGCAGGCGGGTCTCTGTGAATTCAAAAGCCAGGCCTTTCCTACATAGTGAAGTTCAGGACAGATGGGACTCAGGGAGATCCTGTTTCAAAAAAAGACGGAAAGAAAGAAGTAAGGAAGGAAGGAAGGAAGAAGGACAAAGGAAGAAGCAAATGGGAAGCAGGAAAAAGGAAGGTGAAGGGAAGGAAGGGAGAGAAGGAAGGAAGGGGAAGGAAGGAAGAAGAAGTGGATGGAGAAAGAAGGAAGGAAAAGCGGAAAAGGAAAGGAAGGGAAGGAAGGAAAGAAGGGAAGGAAGGGAGTGAAAGAAAGGAAGGAGAAAAAAAAGAAGGAAGGAAGAGGAAGAAAAGGAAGAAGGAAAGAAGGGAAAAAAGGAAAGGAAAAAAAAAGAAATGGAAGGAAAGGAAAAGAAGGAAAAGGAAAGAAAAAGAAGGAAAGGAAAGAAGGAAGGAAAGGAATAAGAAGGAAGGAAAGGAAAGAAGGAAGGAAAGGGAGAGAAGAAGGAAGAAAAGGAAAAGAAGGAAGGAAAGGAAAGAAGAAGAAGGAAGGAAAGGAAAAGAAGGAAGTTAAAGAGAAAGAAGAAGGAAAGGAAAGAAGGAAGGAAAAAAAGGAAAGAAGGAAAGAAGAAAGAGGAAAGGAAGAAAGAAAGGATAAGAAGGGAAGAAGAAAAAAGAAAAAAGGAAAGAAAGAAGAAAAGGAAAAGAAAGAAAAAAGAGGGAAGAAAGAAAGAGAAAGGAAAAAAGAGAAAGGAAAAAAGAAACGAGAAAGAAAGAAAGAAAGAGAAAGAAAGAAAGAAAGAAAGAGAAAGAAAGAAAGAAAGAGAAAGAAAGAAAGAAAGAAAGAAAGAAAGAGAAAGAAAGAAAGAAAGAAAGAGAAAGAAAGAAAGAAAGAGAAAGAAAGAAAGAAAGAGAAAGAAAGAAAGAAAGAAAGAAGGAAAGAAAGAAAGAAAGAGAAAGAAAGAAAGAGAAAGAAAGAAAGAGAAAGAAAGAAAGCTACATGAATGAATTCGCCTGTGAAAATCCATCAAATCCTATACTTCTGATCTGAGCTAGACAGCTCCAGTTGTCAACATGACACACCTGGGTGGAGAGAATCTCAGCTGAGGGATTTATTCCTCTGGATTGGCCAGTGGCCATGTCTGTGGGGCATTTCTTGAGTGTTGTGGGAGGGCTCAGCCCACTGTAGGTGGTGCATTCCTGGGCAGGTGATCCTGTGTTGTATAAGAAAGCAGGCTTAGCCGGGCGTGGTGGTGCATGCCTTTAATCCTAGCACTTGGGAGGCAGAGGCAGGCGGATCTTTGTGAGTTCAAGGCCAGCCTGGTCTACAGAGCGAATTCCAGGACAGCCAGAGATACAGGGAGACCCCGTCTCAAAAACACCCGGAAGCTGGGTGTGATGGCGCACACCTTCAATCCTAGCACTTGGGAGGCAGAGGCAGGCGGATCTTTGTGAGTTCAAGGCCAGCCTGGTCTACAGAGTGAGTTCCAAGACAGCTGGGGCTGCAGGGAGACCCTGTCTCGAAAAGACAAAACAAACACCTGGAAAAAAAAAAAAAAAGGAACTTGAAGATCTCCAGTCACTGCCATAACCCTACAGTCACCTTGGATTTGGGGATCAGGAGAGCTCCAGCGATGTGCCACTCCCTCCCCCCACAAATGGGAGCTGTCACCTCATGAAAACTAGCTTATCTCCTACAACTTGGGCTCCTTCCAGCCACCACTGTGCAGAACTGAAGCTGAGACAATGACCGACCAGACCACGCTGTGACCAGGGCTGTTTATGTACCAACCTCTGTCTCCTGCCCCAAACTTTCCTCTAATCCACTGAACCCCTTTGCCTTTTCTTTGCAGTACAACCACGTTGACTAAACCTCCATGTCCAGGACTCATTTCTAATGGGCATCTTGGGATGGGGCTGAGCAGAGTCCTAGTTCACACCGGCTTTGCCCTAAAACTCTGCTGACAACTGTTATGGCCCCTCCTCCACTTTCCCCTGTGACAAGCAGGTGACCTTGGACAGGGTTGCTGTAGCACAGAACATGAGAGGGAAGTCAGCATTAGTTTCCAGTGGCACCATTTGCTTTCCAGGACCCTGCAAGGTGCTGAAGACACCTGGACACTGTCTGTAGGTGGCAGGAGGGACCAGGCACTTTGTGCAGCATCCATTTCTGCCATGCTGCCAGTTGCTCTAGAGGAAAGGTATCCCTGTCTAGCTCCTCTTCAAGGGAACTGAGAGGCTCTTCTCTCTCTTTCTCCTTTCCTCTGTTTTCTCACTTCTCCTGGGATGGCACATGGCCAACTATTAAACTCACAACTCCCAGGCTCCTTTGCAGAATTGGATGGGCCACTCCAGAAGATTAAGCAAGCGATAAGGTAAGTGGGGTTTAATGAATTCTGCCAAGACCCTCAACTGCTGGGACAAAGGTCCACTCCCTAACCCTCTGCTGTTAACAGAGAAGACCTCTGCACTGGCTTCCTAGGGAAAGCCAGAAGTTCCTGAAGTTTGACTTCATCTCTACCCCTTCCAGCTGGCCAGGGTCTGGTGGAGTAGGAGACCAGGGCCCAACTCTGTCTGGAGTGGGACAGGCCCAGCTTCTCCCCACAAATCAGGCCAAACCAAAGGCCCCAGGTGAGTCCACTGTGACTGAGTCCTGAGGAAGGCAGTGGCTCGGGAGCCCTGGCTGCGAGGCCCCTTCATCTGTCCCATTCCCATGGCTTTCTAAGGGAACATTTTTCCCCAAGAGACATTTGTTCATATTTTTAGGCAACCATCTCAAATCACAGCCTGAAGAACATGTCATCTGTTCCTTATCTTTTTGTTTGTACTAGGGATGGAGCCCAGGGCCTCACACATTTAGGTAAGAGATCTACTACTAAGCTACTGTGTGGAGGCAGAGGAGCAAACTCACATCATCAGGCATAGCAGCAAGTGCCTTTACACATGATGCAATCTCACTGGTCCTTAGCTTTTTTATTTTGAGACAGAGTCTCACCAAGTTATCCAGGATAATCTTTTTTTTTTTTTTTTTTTTGTTCTTTTGGACAGGGTCTTCCTTTAGTTCCAGCTGGTCTGGAGCTCACTTGTAGACCAGGCTGGCCTTGAACTCAGAGAGATCCACCTGCCTCTGTCTTCCCAAGCTGGGATTAAAGGCGTGCACCACCACAACCACATAAATCTTTTTTTTTTTTTTAATTTATTTATTTCTGTATGTTGCGTGCAATGCCGCGGAGGTCAGAGGAGGGTGTCGGATTCCCCCTGGAACCTGGAGTTTCTCATGGAACTTGGAGTTTCAGACGGCTCTTGGCTGCCATGTGGGTGCTGGGGATCGAACCCAGGTCCTCTGCAAGAGCGTCAGCGCTCCTAACCGCTAGGCCATCTCTCCAGCCCCGAGCCCAGGATAATCTTAAAGTCACTCTGTAGCCCAGGTTGGCCTTGAAATTTTCACTCTCTTGCCTTAGCCTCTGGAGTAACTGGAATGAAGGTCTAGGCCCAGCCCTCATCTGGGTATGAAAGAAAACTCCAGAGTCTACTACTCTGAATCCCCAGCACTGAGATTACAAGTGTACAAAATCACATCTGGCTTTTTACTCAATTTGTTTTAGAAAATGAATTCTGGGGGCTGGAGAGATGGCCTAGTGGTTAAGAGCGCCAACCGCTCTTACAGAGGACCTGGGTTCGATCCCCAGCACCCACATGGCGGCCGAGAACTGTCTGAAACTCCAATTCCAGGAGAACTCCAGTTCCAGGGGAATCCGACGCCCTCTTCTGACCTCCTCAGCATTGCACGACATGGGTGCACAGACCTGCATGCAGACAGTACATTCATACACATACAGAAATAAATAAAATTAATTAAAATAATAAAAAAAAAGAAAATGAATTCTGGGCCAGCAAGACAGCTCGGTGGGTAAAGGCTCATGGGTAAAGGCTCAGGCCACCAAGCCTAAGAACCTGAGCTTGATCCCTGGGATTTAGATGGTAGAAGAACAGAACTGACTCTTGAAAGTTGTTCTCTGAGTCCTACAAGAGCAATTCACTGAAAGAAAGAGATCATCTGAACTAAGCTGACTCCATCTTAAGTCTACCCCCCATTTTAATAAGTTAAGTTTCTGGGCTGGAGAGATGGCCTAGCGGTTCAGAGCGCCGACTGCTCTTGTAGAGGACCTGGGTTCGATCCCCAGCACCCACATGGCAGCTGAGAACCATCTTTAACTCCAGTTCCAGGGGAATTCAAATAAATAAATAAATAAATAAATAAATAAATTAAGAAAAGAAAAAAAGTAAAAAAATAAGTTTCTTTCCTGGCCCAAGATGAATTCCCAGAATCTATGTGACCCTGCCCCTGCTATAACCACTGATCTTTGCTTCTGTTTTTCCTTGCTTTACATTGACCATTAAGTTGAGATTCTGTTTGCTTGGGCCAATGTATAACTACTGGGATTTCCTTTGAACTTCAGTTTACTAAAGATTACCTAATGCTGTGTTAATGCCGACATGCTGTGACCTAACTGGCTGAAGGAACCTCTATATGGTTTACCAAAGATTACCTAATGCTGTGTTAATGCCGACATGCTGTAACCTAACTGGCTGAAGGAACCTCTATACGCTGTTGCCATCTAGGTTGGGGCCATTCCTCTTCCTGAAGTGAGGAATTGCCCAGCCATAATATAATCATCCAAAAACTTGATCAAGAAGGAGTGGTCTTATTTCTGTGGCATATGGACAGCCATCATCATTCCCACACACAATAAATAGACAGAAATCTTTGAGACAAGGTTTCACTATGTAGCTCTGGCTGGCCTGGAACTCACTGTGTACACTCAGCTTTTAAAAAATTATTTATTGGGCCTGGAGAGATAGCCTAGCAGTCAAGAGCACTGACTGCTCTTGCAGAGGACCTGGGTTTGATCCCTAGCACCCACATGGCGGCTAAGAGCCGTCTATAACTCCAATTCCAGGAGAACTCCAGTTCCATGGGAATCTGAGACCTTCTTTTGACCTCCGAGGCATTGCACGACACAGGTGCACAAACCTACATGCAGATAGTACATTCATACACATACAAAAAATAAATAAATAAAAAATTTTTTAAATAATAAAAAAATATATATTTATTCATTATTTTTATGTGTATGAGTGTACTGTCTGCATGTAGGTTTGTGCACCAGTGTCCTGCAATGCTGCAGAGGTCAGAAGAGGGCATTGGATTCCCCCGGAATTGGACCTGTAGGTGCTGGGAATCAAACCCAGGTCCTCTGCAAGAGCAGTCGGTGCTCTTAACCGCTGAGCCACTTCTCCAGCCCCTGTGTACACTTAGCTTTAAAGAGATCAGCTGGGGCTGGAGAGATAGCCTAGCGGTTAAGAGCACCGACTGCTCTTGCAGAGGACCCGGGTTCCATCCCCAGCACCCACATGGTGGCTGAAAACCATCTGTAACTCCAATTCCAGGAGAACTCCAATTCCAAGGGAATCCGAGACCCTCTTCTGACCTCCGCAGCATTGCACAACATGGATGCACAAACCTACATGCAGACAGTACATTCATACACATACAAAAATAATAATAAATAAATTTTTTAAAAAAAGAGATCAGCCTACTTCTGCCTGGGGGGGCAGGGGTTGTCTGACCTTGGTCTTAGCTAAACTAGTCTGAACCAGTCAATCAGAAAAATGGCCCTGCTGGAGGAAGAAAAAGTCTGCCAGGTCTTCATCTCAGATCAAAAAGCAGCAGGAAGTACACCATGTTTATCATTTATCAATGACTCTGTTTGGTTATCAGGTCAACATAGCATGGCTGACCAAGCGGGTGGCCAGTTTTAGTCAGTCTCATCCCTTGCGAAGGTCATCCTCAACGATAATGATGGGCAAGGCCCCCATAGTATTTGTTGTGGGACTTGGAGGTTTTCTCCCAGGAGCCAAGCAAGGGACACACCTTCCTTTGGAACACATGGGGTTTGAACAGCACAGGCCTGCAAAATTAAATCTTTTTTTTTTTTTCTAAATTAAATCTTAACTGCATCTCCTGCAGCATCATCCCCCAAGAGGGAAACAGTTCTTCCTCCCCTTGAACAGGAGCTGAATTCACAACTAGGAAGTTGACCCACAGAACACTGAAAGGGTGATGTTGGGGCAGATTCAGGCCAGGTCTTTTTTTTTTCAATTATTTAATTTATTTATTTATTTATTTATGTGTATGAATGTACTGTCTGCATGTAAGTTTGTGCATCCGTGTTGTGCAATGCAGCAGAGGTCAGAAGAGGGTCCTGGATTCCCCTGGAACTGCAGTTCTCCTGGAATTGAAATTACAGATGGTTCTCAGCTGCCATATGGGTGCTGACGATCAAACCCAGGTCCTCTGCAAGAGCAGTCGGTGCTCTTAACCGC
>VZQC01014315.1:58425-96298 GCA_009823505.1 Rhizomys pruinosus | reverse complement strand
CCCCTCTTCCTGCCGCTGGGCTCAGGAGATCTCAAATCTCAAGAGTCACACAAGCGTGCCTTTAATACCGGCTGGGAGGATAACTCCGCCCCCACAGCCACTAGATCTAATCAAGCCAAAGACCACACCTTTAATCCCAGCTGGGGGGATAACTCCAACCTCACAGCCACAAAGGCCAATCAAACCAAAGACAGCAGGACCAAAGGATCAACAATCAGCTCGCCAAGACACCCAGTTCCTACCTGTCTCCCCCTCTTCCTGCGGCTGGGCTCAGGAGATCTCTCAGGTTTTGGTATTTTGAAACAGGATCTTGATACAGAACCCAGGCTGGCCTTGAACTCACACCTGGAATTACATGGGGAGCTGTCTCCCAGCCTGTCCTCCTACAGCTTGGTAGCCTGCAGAGATCCACTTCCCCTCTCTGAGCCTCAGTTTGTTTTTTGAAAATAATAGAGGTGATAACGACCTACCTTAGGGAGGGAGTCTCTACCAAAAACTTTGGGAAAGTCAAATTAAGGGTCTGGTTAGGGTTGGCTGAGGGGAAGAAGGGTGAGTCTTTCTAGGTACTTCCAAGAACTCTCCAGTGCTGGGTGTGAGGGTGCCCACCTGTTCCTCATGTGCAAGTCATGAGTGGTCACCCAATTGCTTTGACTCATAGCATGTGGATAAAAGAGCTGAATATTTCTGGAAAGATCTGGGTTCTCTGGGCTGTTCCTGCCTTGTGAGAGGTCAGTTTCAGGCTAGAGAGATGGCCTAGTGGTTAAGGGCACCGACTGCTCTTGCAGAGGACCCAGGTTCGATCCCCAGCACCCACATGGCAGCTGAGAGCTGTCTTTAACTCCAGTTCCAGGGGAATCTGCAGGGGAATCCAACACCCTCTTCTGACCTCCGCAGCACTGCAGGACACGGGTGCACAGACCTGCATGCAGACAGCACATTCATACACATACAAAAATAAATAAAAGTTTAAAAAAAGAGGTCAGTTTCTGGGCAGCAGCCATAGGAGATTGGGGGAAAGCATCTGGCTCTGCCCACGGCCAGGAGCATCAGTAGAGGTTCTGGCAAGGAAAATGACTCGGGCAGCCATCCTCACAGAGATGATTCCATAGGCTAGTAGAGAACTGCTCAGAGGCCAAGAGCCCTGCCAGTGCTGGCCCCTACAGGCACGCTGCCCAGAGGCAGCTCAGAGAATCATCTGAGTGCTGGTCAATTTTACTGGTGAGGAAACCGAGGCACTGGGAGGGGAGTGACGGCACACAGAGACCTCCCAGCAGAGCCACGGTCCCCATCCAGACTGGGCCCAGACTCCATTTAGTGGCTGTCAGGTCGCCCTGAGTCGTGGTGTGCCCTTTGCTCAAGGCCTATACCCCAGCTCATGGTCTGCCATACCTCACTTTTCTAAAAGCTTCCTTCCCCAGGCTTTTTGGGTTCTGAGTCTACCACCCCACAGCCCAGGGGCTCAGCCTCAGTGATAGGTTTTCAGGTCACATAGCCTAGGGGCTGCAACTGTGGGGATTGTGGCTCCAAATTCAACTTTGCCATCTTAGCTCCCAGGCTTTTTTGAGAAACAGCTTCTGTCAGACAGCTTTAGATTAATCTCCTTATCCAAGAGTTTAGGTCACCTGCCTCAGCCTGGCCAGACCTGATTACCTGCTGTGACCCCCAAATTCACTCATGCACACCTGCTGATGATTAGTCCCAGAGAGGCCTGGGGGGATTGTGGGATGCGACCTCTGGGAGCATCCTCACTTGGATGCAGAGGTCACTGAGAACAGCTGTCATCTCACGCTGTCCCCCACGTCACCCCTGCCCAGAATCTGGGTCACCTTAAGCTTCCACACTCAGCAGTGATTTTAATGTCCTAGGAAAATAAAAGCTGGCCAAGTCAGGGGTCGGCAAATTAAAGGCAGCAAAAACCACTACTCCGGCTGTGCGATGAACCCTGTTGGCTCTTCCTGCCTTCTGCTCACAGCCCCGTTTCCCTTGGAGGGTTACTCCTTCACACACTAGCCTGGAGCCTCATGGCTGCCTCACGTTGTAGGAAGCAGACCCCCATCACATCGTGGGAGCGGCATTCATCTTCGGTGGGGAGCTGTCCTGGCTTTTGTTATCAGATTCTAGGATCTTCTTCCCCTTTCTCAGTAGTCCCTGGAGTGATGATGCATTAATCACCCTGGAAAGGCAGCTGTCCATCTCCCTGGGAGTGAGGGGAGGCAGCGCTTCTGAGGGCGGGCCTCCTCTTTCTGTTCTTACTGTTGTTCTTATGTTTTATTGGTGCTGGAAACCAGGACCTCTCACATGCTAGGCAAGCACTGGACCACTGAGCTATACTCCCAGCCACCTGACCATTTTTTTTCATTTTTTAAACTTTTATTTTATATGTATTTTTTGTCTACAGGCGTACATAAATGATGTGCATGCACTATTGTTTGGATCTACAGAGGCCAGAGAATGGCATCATGTTTCCTGCTCTGTCCTATCCACTTTATTTCTTTGAGACAGGGTCTCACACTGAACCTGAAGCTCTCATTTTCAGCGAGCTCTCAGGATCTATCTCCACCCCCAGTGCTGGGGTTACTGGCATCCATTGGCAGGCCTGGCTTTTTCTTGTGGGCAACTCCAAATCAACCAAATTAGAGATGAAAACAGCAGATAGTAAAAAGATTCAGACAACCTTACAGGAATACTTCAAAAACCTATACTCTACTAAATTTGAAAACCTAGGAGAAATGGATGAATACCTGACATCATGGAATTCACCAAGACTTAATCAGAAGCCAGGCATGGTGGCACGCACCTTTAATCCTAGCACTCGGGTGGCAGAGGCAAGCAGATCTTTGTGAGTTCAAGGCCAGCCTGGTCTACAGAATGAGTTCCAGGACAGCTGGGACTACAGAGAGACCCTGTCTCGAAAAGACAAAAAAAAAAAAAAAGACTTAACCGGGAAGAGATTGACAGCTTAAATAGACTCATAATAAAGGAAACTGTAATAAATAAATAAACTCCAAACTAAAAAAAAAAGCCCAGGTCCAGATGGATTCACAGCAAAATTCCTTATGACATTTAAAGAAGACCTACAGCCACCACCAGTCAAATTATTCAAGAGGATAGAAACAGAAGGAAATCTCTCAAATTCCTTCTATGAACCTAACATCACTCTAATACCAACACCAAGCAAAGATACAACCAAAAAAAGAAAACTATAGACCCAATTCATTAATGAATATAGATGCAAAAATCCTCAACAAAATACTTGCAGACCACATACAGGCACATATCAAAAAGATCATCCACCATGACCAAACCGAATTCATACCAGAGATGCAGGGATGGTTCAACATGTGTAAATCAATAAACATCATAAAGCACATAAACAGTCTGAAAGACAAAACCCACATGGTCATCTCAATTAATGGGGAAAACGCCTTCAACAAAATGCCACATGCCTTCATGTTTAAAGTCCTGGAGGGAATAATTTTTGGACTAGAGGGAACATTTCTCAACACAATTAAAGCCACATACAACAAACCCACAGTTAATATTATCCTAAATGGGGAAAAACTAGAAATGTTCCCCTTAAAATCAGGAACCCAGCAAGGGTGCCCCCTATCTCCACTCCTTTTCAATATAGTGCTTGAAATGCTCTCTAGATCAATAAGACAAGAAAAGGAAACTAGAGGAGTGCTAATTGGAAACGAGGAAGCCAAACTATCCCTTTTTGCAGATGACATAATAGTTTACCCAAGGGACACCAAAAACTCCACCAGGAAACTCCTAGAAACCATCAACGGGTTCAGTAAAGTGGTGTAATACAAAATTAATGTAGAAAAATCGGTAGCCTTTCTTTATGCCAATAACAAGCAATTGGAGAGGGAATACAAGGAGACTTTCCCACTCACAATAGCCTCCCAAAAAATAAATTACCTAGGAACAAACCTGACCAAACACACTAAAAATCTCTACAATGAAATTTTTAAATCCCTCAAGAAGGAGATTGAGGAAGATACTAGAAGGTGAAAGAACCTCCCATGCTCATGGGTTCAAAGAATCAATATAGTAAAAATGACCATCCTGCCCAAAGTAATATACAGATTCAATGCAATCCCAATTAGAATCCCCATGAGCTTATTCATAGACCTAGAAAAAAACATCATAAAGTTCATATGGAGAAACAAAACACCCCAGATAGCCAAAGCAACCCTGAGCAAAAAGAGCAATACAAGGGGATCACCATATCAGACTTCAAACTATAGTACAGGGCTATAGTCATAAAAACAGCCTGGTATTGGCACAAAAACAGACCTGTAGATCAATGGAACAAAATTGAGGATCTAAACCTGAGCACATCCAATTTCAGCCACCTCATATTTGACAAAGGGGCCAAGAAGACTTAATGGGGGAAAGACAGCATCTTCAGCAAATGGTGTTGGCATAACTGGATCATCACTTGTAGAAGAATAAAACTAGAGCCATGGCCAATGTAATGGAGCTGCCCAGGCATCAACGCCAGCATGCTAGTGCAGTTCATCAACCGACCCGTGTGCTTTGTAGGGAGGCTGGAAAAGCTTAATCAAGAATCTCTGGAGTCATCGAAGTAGTTGGAAAAGTCACAGCCAAGGCAACTATCATGTGTGCATCTTATTTACAGTTTAAAGAAGACAGCACTCACTTTGATCTTGAATCTTTCAATGAAGCTGTGAAAATTATCAATGAGCTCCCTTTGTTATATAAAAATATAAATGTTTAATAAAGGAAATTACATCTATTATGTGGTCTGTAAGCAAGAAAAAAATTTGTCTTGAGTTTCAGTCTTTGATATATAATAAAAATTAAAATGACAAAAAAGAATAAAACTAAACCCCTACCTCTCACCATGTACAAAAATCAACTCCAAATGGATCAAAGACCTCAGTATGAACCCCAAAACTCTGAAAATGATAGAAGCAAATTTTGGTAGTAACCTACAAGACATAGGCATAGGAAAAGACTTTCTAAATCAGACAACAGCTGTGTAAAAAATAAGCTCAACAATTGACAAAGGGGACCTTATTAAGTTTAAGAGCTTCTGTACAGTGAAAGAAACAAAGAAATGAAGAGAAAACCCACAGAGTGGGAAGAAACCTTCACCAGTGATACATCTGATAGAGCATTAACATCCAGAGTGTATAAACTATTCAAAAAACAAAGGAGGAAGAAAACAAATGACCCACTCAAAAGATGGAGTAAAGAGCTGAATAGAGACTTCACAAATGAAGAAGTAAAGATATCTGAGAAACATCTTTAAAAGTGTTCAACATTGCTAATAATTAAGGAAATGCAAATTAAAACCCCCTTAAGATTTCATCTTACTCCAGTAAGACTAGCTATGATCCAGAAAACAAGGGATACCAAATGCTGGAGAGGTTGTGGGAAAAGGGGATCACTCATCCACTGCTGGTGGGAATGCAGCAGCTACACCTCACCTGCCTGGAAATACTGTGCAGCAGTGGCAGCCTTATGCCTGTATATCCCAAATCTAATTGGCTATTGGCTCTCTCCTTGGAGGAATAACCCACGGCTGATGCCACAAGCTTACATCCTCTAGTGGTTAGGAGATGTTATAAGCCACAGTAAGACCCTGTCATATTTAACAGAAAAAAATGTAATTCATGGATTAACATACCATCCAAACATCTGTGTCTATACCAAAGTAACCTACCATAACAATTAGTACTATATTGAATATTGACCTCCCAATTTTTTCTTTTTCAAACTAAATGCCTACTAGTCCTAATTGGTCAGCCTAAGCACTACCTGCCAACTTTTTAATTTTAGAAAGTGTTAGCCGGGCGTGGTGGCGCACGCCTTTAATCCTAGGGCTCCGGAGGCAGAGGCAGGCAGATCTTTGTGAGTTCAAGGCCAGCCTGGTCTACAGAGTGAGTTCCAGGACAGCTGAGGCTACAGGGAGACCCTGTCTCAAAAAGACCAAAAAAAAAGAAAAAGAAAAAGAAAAAAAAGAAAGTGTTATAGATTGGATTTGGTTTTTCATTTTCTGTTTTTTAATTTTTTTGGTCTGTTTATTTTTCTTTTATGTGTATGGGTGCTATGCCTTCATGTAACTAAGTGCACCCGTGTCATGCAGTGCCCAAGAAGGACAGAAAAGGGTGTCAGATCCTCTAGAACTGGAGTTATAGACAGTTGTACCATCATATGAGTCTGGGGATTCAGCCCAGGTTCTTTTTTTTTTTTTTTTCTTTTTGGTCTTTTCGAGAACAGGTTTCCCGTAGCCCCAGCTGTCCTAGAACTCACTCTGTACGACCAGGCTGGCCTTGAACCCACAAAGATCCGCCTGCCTCGGCCTCCAAGTTGCTAGGATTAAAGGCGTGCGCCACCATGCCCGGCTAAGTCTAAGAACTTTTGAGAATGCTATGTAGGGGTCTCAGCTGTAACAAGAAGCCTCTTTTCTTCCATATGGCCATAAGAGCATGGAGGATGAGAAAGTGCACTTGAATCTGTAAAATATTAACTTCTTCCCTTGGGACAGTTCCAGAGTTTGAATAAGTGCTATTAGCTCATCCAATTGAACACTAGTGTTGGCGGACTGGTCCTGACTTGAGCACACTGAAGTCAGTAGCTATGGCATGTCCTGAATATCAGATTCTCTCCTTTTAAAATATTTTATGTATTTTTATGTGTATGAGTGTTTTGCCTGAATGTATGTAAGTGCGCCACATACATGCAATGCCTGAGGAGGACTGAGTGAAAAGGGTGTTGGATTCCCTGGAACTACAGACAATTATGCTGGGACTCAAACCTGGGTCCTCTGCAAGAAGAGCAAGTGTTCTTAACCACTGAGCCATCTCTCCAGGTTGCTTCTTTAATAAAGGAGCTTCCATATGTGTAGAGGGCTGAATCAGTTTTCTAGAGACTGACTTGAGAGATCAGGACATGCTGCACAGCTCTTCATGAGGACCTCTTCACAGGAATGGAGAGGTTCACCTTCTTCCTCTGGCAATTAAGTGGCTGGATTCAGGTTTGGGTTTTTTTTGGGGGGGGGTATTTGTGTGTGTGTGCGTGTGTTTGTGTGTATTTGTGTGTGTGTCTGTGTGTGTGTGTGTGTGTGTGTGTTATTCCAAGCTGTCCTGGAACTCACTATGTAGACTAAGCTAGACTTGAGTTCACAGAGGTCTGCCTGCCTCTGCCTCAGATGGAAGGTGTGTGCTACCATGCCTGGTGATTCAGGGGTTTTTTTTTGTTTTGTTTTAAATTAAGTTTTTATTGATGCTTTGTGCTTTCATAACATTTTTCCAATCAGTTCAGGCTTATTTCCCTTTCCCTCCCCCCCCCACCATCCCAGAATCATGCATTCTGAAAACTGTCCTGCATCTTTCTCTCAGGTTTTTTTTTTTTCATTTTTAGCTATAAGTGATAATCCATGAGTACAAGCATCCTTCATGCAAAACCTATCTGCAGGCTGTTGTGCCCAAACACCTACAGCCCCACCATCCAGTGGGGGGTGACAGGTTGTTTGTTCAATCAAGTTGATCAAATGAGTGTCCAGACTACATTGCTGTAGTTTCACCATTCACCCCAATCGCAGCCCTTACATTCTACCACGCCCCCTCTTCCGCAGGTTGTTCCCTAGGCTTAGAAAAGGGGCACAGGTGGATGAGAGGTAAAACAGTCCACTCTCTCTGGAGCTGTTGACTTGGACTCTGGTAATTCTGGCTGTTTCCTTTCATGGGCTGACAGTTTGTCCAGGAATAACCTTTCGATCCTACTAATGAAGAACAAGCAATTAGATATATAGGTATTTAAGCAGCACTAATAGTTATGGTAGGTTACTTTAGCATAGACACATGTTTGGATATGTTAATCCATGAATTACAATTTTCCCCCCTGTTAAATATGACAGGGTAGATTCAGGTTTTAATAATCTTAATGATCTTAAGAGTACTTTCAGGGCTGGAGAGATGGCCTAGCGGTTAAGAGCGCTGACTGTTCTTGCAGAGGACCCAGGTTCAATCTCTAGCACCCACATGGCGGCTGAGAACCGTCTTTAACTTCAGTTCCAGGGGAATCTGACACCCTCTTCTGACCTCCGCAACACTGCACAACACGGGTGCACAAACCTACATGCAGACAATACATTCATACACATTAAAAATAAATAAAATAAAATAAAAGAATACTTTCAAAAACAGAAACAAAAAAAGAGTACTTTCAGCCAGGTGTGGTGGTGCATGCCTCTAATCCCAGTACTTGGGAGGCAAGTGGATCTCTGTGAGTTCAAGGCCAGCCTGGTATACAAAGTGAGTTCCAGGACAGCTGGGGCTGCAGGGAGACCCCATCTCAAAAAGACACACACACACAAAAAAAGTACTTTCAAGCCAGGTGTGGTGGCAGCACACACCTCAAACCCAGCACTTGGGAGGCAGAAGCAGCTGGATCTCTGTGAGTTTTTGGGTCCCTCCAGTCTGAGAGCCTTATATTTAAGGAGCCTGCTAGCTGCCAACCAGAGGTTTCCCTTAGAATTTAGAATGTCCCCTATGTCATGAGCCATGTGAACCATGAGGGGGCTCCCAAGGGAGCTCAGGAATCATCCTGCAGCCACAACTGCTTAGAAGCATTCACGCCAGCCCTTAGTTAGCTACGTGATCTAACTCCCTATTTAGTGATCTATCCTACAGGTTGGGGAGAAGGGCCTATAATTTCCTTCAGAGCTATATCCTGTCTCTCAGTTACATAGGTGGAACTTAGGTAAGTAGGCAAACCTAAGGCAGAAGTTTCTGGAAGACCTTCTGGGACTTGGATCCCTTCAGTTTGGTAAATTCTTGAGATTGGACCTGGTTCCTAGAAGGGCTAATTGGCATTATCCTCTGCCCGTTCACCATATAGCAATCATTTTGAGTACTGTTTTTTTTTTTTTAATATTTTACTTAAAAATTTGAAAATGTTTATTTATTAATTTTATGTGCATGAGTGTATTGTTAGCATGTGTATAAGTGCATGTGTTGTGCAATGCCTGTGGAGGTCAAAGAGGGCGTCAGATTCCCTGGAATTGCAGTTATGGATACCATGTGGGTGCTAGGAATAGAACCCAGGTCCTCTGCAAGAGCAGCCAGTGCTCTTAACTGCTGAGCTATTGGTCCGGTTCATGTAAGTTTGTTGTTTTATTTATTTTTTTTTTTGTCTTTTCGAGACAGGGTCTCCCTGTAGCCCCAGCTGGCCTGGAACTCACTCTGTACACCAGGCTGACCTTGAACTCACAAAGATCCGCCTGCCTCTGCCTCCCAAGTGCTAGGATTAAAGGCGTGCGCCACCACGCCCGGCTCATGAAAGTTTTTTTTTTACCTTTTTTAATTTTATTTATTTTTGTATGTGTGTAGATGTACTGTCTGCNTAAATAAATAAATAAATAAATAAATAAATAAATAATAAAAAATAAATCTAAAAAAAGAAAATATAGCAGGTTCAAAATCAACTCAAAATTTATACCAGATAACTTAATAAAATTTAAAAAACTATAAAACTCCTAGGAAAAATTATTTGCAACTTTGGTATAGGGGAATATTTCTTAGATGAAGCATAAGCATCATAAATGATTAAAGATATAATTGTTGAATTTGACTTTTCCAAAATTAATATTTTGGCTGATCATAAAACTTTTAGGAAAATGGAAAGAAACCATAGAATGGGAAAATATTTTATCTTTTTTTTTTTGCAAATTCATCCACTGGAAAGTATTTTTTTATTTATTTATTGTTTTATATATTTTTTTGTACAAGATTATGTTACAAATCAAATCTAGACCAATGTCCTCCTCCCTGCCCCCCCACCCCATCAGATTCACCATTTCAGTTATTTGGCGAAGTCCTCTCTGTTGTTGTTGCTGTTATTGTTGTTGTTCTTTCCAATATGCATCACTCCCAACTACTTCGACGAAAGTTCAAGGAACCCTGCACGAGAAATACTTACAACTAGGTAATTGGTGCTAGCATCCACAGATTAGGGAGACAATTTGTCATTTGTTTTTCTGGGACTGTGTTACTTCACTTAACATAATATCTTCTAGTTCCATCCATTTACCTGCAAAGTTCATGATGTCATCTGTCTTTACTGCTGCATAGAACTCCATTGTGTAGATGTACCACATTTTCTCTATCCACTCGTCAGTTGAGGGGCACTTGGGTTGTGAAGAGAGCTGCAGTAAACATGGCTGTGCATGTATCTCTGCAGTAAGATGAGTCTTGTGGGTATATACCCAAGAGAGGTATGACCGGGTCAGTTGGTAAGCTCATTTTGAATCGCAAGGGTTCTCCACACTGCTTTCCATAGTGGCTGTACAAGTTTACACTCCCACTAGCAGTGGATGAGTGTTCCCCTTTCCCCACAACCTCTCCAGCACTTGGTATCATTTGTTTTCTTAATCCTAGCCAGTCTTATCGGAGTGAGATGATATCTTTTTTTTAATTTTTATTTACTTTTTATGTGTATGAATGTACTGTCTGCATGTAGGTTTGTGCACCAGTGTTGCACAATGCTGAGGAGGTCAGAAGAGTGTGTCTGATTCCCCTGGAACTAGAGTTAAAAATGGTTCTCAGCTGCTGCCATGTGGGTGCTGGGGATAGAACCCGGGTCCTCTGTAAGAGGAGTTGGCGCTCTTAACCTCTAGGACATCTCTCCAGCCCGGAGATGATATCTTAAAGTGGTTTTAATTTGCATTTCCTTAATTATTAGTGACATTGAACACTTTTAAGATGTTTCTCAGCCATCTCTAATTCCTCACTTATGAAGTCTCTGTTCAGCTCTTTGCTCCATCTTTTAAAGGGGTCGTTTGTTTTCTTTCTCCTTTGTTTTTTGAGTAGCTTATATATTCTGGAAATCAATGCATTCTGGAAATCAATGCTTTGTCAGATGTATCTGCAGTGAAGGTTTCCTCCCACTCTATGGGTTTTCTCTTCACTTTCTTGATTGTTTCTTTTGCTGTACAGAAGCTTTTGAGTTTAATGAGGTCCCATTTGTCAATTGTCTACCTTAATTCTTGTGCAGCTGCTGTCTGATTTAGGAAGTCTTTTCCTATGCCTATGTCTTGTAGGCTGCTGCCAACTTTTTCTTCTGTCGCCTTCAGAGTTTTGGGATTCATGTTGAGGTCTTTGACCCATCTGGAGTTGACTTTTGTACAGGGTGAGAGGTAGGGTTTAACTTTATTCTTCTACAAGTGGTGATCCAGTTTTGCCAACACCACTTGTTGAAGATGCTGTTTTTCCTCCATTGAGTCTTCTTGGCCCCCTTGTCAAATATGAGGTGGCTGAAATTGTATGTGCTCAATTTTGGATCTTCAGTCTGTTTTTGTGCCAGTACCAAGCTGTTTTTATGACTATAGCTCTGTAGCATGGTTTGAAGTCTGGTATAGAAATCCCGCCTGGGGGCTGGAGAGATAGCCTAGTGGTTAAGAGCGCTGACTACTCTTGCAGAGGACCCAGGTTAGATCCCCAGCACCCATATGGCAGCTGAGAACCGTCTGTAACTCCAATTCAAGGAGAACTCCAGTTCCAGGGGAATCCAACGCCCTCTTCTGACCTCTGCAGCATTGCATGACACCGGTCCACAAACCTACATGCAGACAATAAATAAATAAATAAATTTTTAAAATTTTTAAAGAAAGAAAGAAATCCCCCCTGTATTGCTCTTTTCACTCAGGGTCACTTTGACTATTCAGGGTCTTTTGTTTTTCCAAATGAAAATTAAGGACTTTTTTTCCAAGCCTGTGAAGAAACTCTTGGGGATTTTAATTGGGATCATATTGAATCTGTATATAAGTTTGGGTAGAATGGACATTTTCACTATGTTAATTTTCCCAATCCATGAGCATGGGAGGTCTTTCCATCTTCTGGTGTCTTCTTCAATTTCCTTCTTCAGGGGTTTAAAGTTTTTTTTTTGTAGAGAACTTTGGTGTCTTTTGTTAAGTTTGTTCCTTGGTATCTAATTGTTTTTGAAGCTATTGTGATTGGGAAGATCTCCTTGTATTCCTTCTTCAGTTGCTTGTTGTTGTGTAAAGAAAGGCTACTGATTTTTCTAGGTGAATTTTGTATCCTTCCACTTTACTGAAACTCTTAATCATTTCTAGGAGCTTTCTGGTGGAGTTTTTAGCATCCCTTAGGTAAACAATCATATCATCAGCAAAAAGGTAGAGCTTGACTTCCTCTTTTCCAATTAGTACTCCTTTAATTTCCTTTTCTTGCCTTATTGCCCTATCAAGTGTTTCAAGCACTATATTGAAGAGGAGTGGTGACAGGGGGCAGCCTTGCTGAGTTCCTACCTTTAAAGGAATGCTTCTGTCTCTTCTCCATTTAGGATGATGTTGGCTTTGGGTTTCCTGTATATGGCTTTGATTACATTGAGGAATGATCCCTCCAATCCAATTCCCTCTAGGACTTTAAGCATGAAGGGATGCTGGATTTTGTCAAAGGCCTTTTCTGCATCAATTGAGATGATTGTTTCATTTTTGTCTTTCAGTCCATTTATATATTTGATGATATTTATTGATTTTTGTATGTTGAACCATCCCTGCATCTCTGGTATGAATCCAACTTGGTCATGATGGATGATCTTTTTGATGTGGGTCTCTATGCAGTTTGCAAGTATTTTGTTGAGAATTTTTGCATCTGTGTTCATTAGTGAGATGGGTCTATAGTTCTCCTTTTTAGTTGTATCTTTCCCTGGTTTTGGTATTAGAGCGATGTTGGCTTCATAGAAGGAATTTGGGAGATTTCCCTCTGCTTGAATCCTTCTGAAAAATTTGAGTAATAATGGTTGTAAGTCTTTATGAAATGTTTTATAGAATTCTGACTTGAAACCATCTGGGCCTGGGCTTTTTTTGTTGGGAGGTTTCTTATTACACCTTCAATTTCTTCATATATTATGGGTCTGTTTAAGCTGTCAGTCTCTTCTTGGTTGAGCTTTGGAGATTCCCAGGATTTCAGATATTCATCCATTTCTCCTAGGTTTTCATAGGTTTTTGAAGTATTCCCATATGATTGTCTGGATCTTTTCATTGTCTGTTGTGATGTTTCCCCTTTCATCACAAATTCTATTGATTTGGAGTTGCTCTTTCTTTCTTTCAGTTAACCAGGCTAGAGGTCTGTCTATCTTGTTTATTCTCCCAAAGAACCAACTTTTGGATTCATTGATTTTTTTGTGTGTATTGTTTTCTTTGTTCCTATTTCATTGATTTCTGCTCTGATTTTTGTTATTTCTTCCTGTCTGTTGCGTTTAGGGTTCATCTGTTGTTGTCTCTCAAGTGTTTTTAGCTGCAGTGTTAAGTCATTCACATGTGCTCTTTCTGTTTTTCTGATGTAGGCACCCAGGGCTATGAACTTCCCCTTTAGGACTGCTTTTAAATTATCCCATAGGTTTTCTTGTGTTGTGTTTATCATTGTCATTCAATTCCAGGAATTATTTATTTCTTTTTTTATTTCTTCCTTGACACATTCATTATTCAGGAGAGTGTTGTTTAGTCTCCATTCGTTCTTGTAGATAGTAGGGCTTATCCTGGTTTTGATACTGAGCTTTATTGCACCGAGGTCTGATAGAATGCCTGAAATTATTTAAATCTTTTTGTGTTTGTTGAGGTTTTTTTCTGTGTCCCAGTATGTGGTCGATTTTGGAAAATGTTCTGTGGGGTGCTGAGTAGAAAGCTTATTCTCTGTTATTTGGGTGGAATATTTGGTAGATGTCTGTGAGGTCCATTTGGTGTATTGTATCATTCAGTTCAGCTGTCTCTCTGTTTATTTTTTGTCCAGTTGATCGGTCCAAAGGACTTAGTGGGCTATTGAAGCCTCCTACTATGAGTGTGCTGGGGTTAATCTGTGCATTTAGGTCCTGGAGAATTGTCTTTATAAAGTTTGGTGCACCAGAGTTTGGTGCATATATATTCATGATTGTGAAATCTTCATGGTCAATTGTTCCTTTGATAAAGATGTAATGACCCTCTTTGTCTCTTCTGATTTCTTTTACTTTGAAATCTATTTTGTCTGATATTAAAATAGCAACACCTGGGCTGGAGAGATGGCCTAGCAGTTAAAAGCACTGGGCACTCTTGCCGAGGACCTGGGTTCGATCCCCAGCACCCACATGGTGGCTGAGAACCATCTTTAACTCCAGTTCCAGAGGAATCCAACACCCTCTTCTGACCTCCACAGCATTGCATGACATGGGTGCACAAACCTACATGCAGACAGTACATTCATACACACATACACAAAAAAATAGCAACACCTGCTTTCTTTTTGGTACCATTTGCTTGGAATATTTTTTTCCATCCCTTCACCTTAAGCCTATCCTTGAGAGTGAGATGGGTTTCCTGCAGACAGCATATAGATGGGTTTTGTTTCCTAATCCAATCTCCCAGTCTATGTTTTTTGATTGGGGAATTTAGTCCATTAATATTTAAGGTTATAATTGAAAGATGCGTGTTGCTTCCTTTCACCTTATTATCCATTTAAATTTTTAGTCTTGGTTTCTACTTCTGCAGTTATGTTTTTTTAATTTGTCTTTCTAGGTGCCTGGGGATAGTTGCTCCTCTCTTCTATCCTTTGAATTGCTTCAAGTATTTTCTGAAAGGTTGGTTTTCTGGACATGTATTCTGTCATCTTGTTTATGTCATGGAAGATTTTTCTCTCTCCTTCAACTTTAATCAACATTTTTGCTGGGTATAGTAACCTGGGTTGGCATCTATAGTCTTTTAACACTGGGAATGCTTTGTTCCATGTTCTTCTTGCTTTCATAGTTTGCATTGAGAAGTCAGTAATTCTGATGGGTTTCCACTTATATGTAACTTGTTTTTCTCTTATGGCTTTCAGAATTTTGTCTTTGTTTTGGGCATCTAGCATTTTAACTACGATATGGTGTGGGGAGTTTCTTTTCTGATCTTTTTTTATTAATTTTATTTATTTCTGTATGTGTATGAATGTACTGTCTGCACGCAAGTTTGTGCACCCGTGTCATGCAATGTCGCAGAGGTCAGAAGAGGGTATCAGATTCCCCTGGAACTGGAGTTCTCCTGGAATTGGAGTTTTCAGACAGTTCTCAGCTGCCATGTGGGTGCTGGGGATTGAACCCCGGTCCTCTATAAGGACGGTTGGCACTCTTAACCACTAGGCCATCTCTCCAGCCCCTCTTTTCTAATCTTGTGTGTTTGGAGTTCTATGTGCTTCTTGTATTTGTATGGATTTGTCTTTTTTTAGTTTGGGGAAATTTTCATCTATTATTATGTTGAAGATCTGATCAATACCATTTTCTTGGGATTCTTCTCCTTCCTCTATTCCTATGATGTGGAGGTTTGATCTTTTCATAGTGTCCCATATTTCCTGGTTGTTCCACTTTTGTGTATTTTTTAATTTTTCATGATCCTTACTTGAGCTTTTTAGTTGTTCTGTGTGATCTTCCAGGTCTGATATTCTTTGTTCTGCTTCTTCCATTCTGCTTCTCGGGCTTTTTCCCTTCCTTTCCTCTTGATTGGATGAGTCTTTGATTTCCTTTTTCATTTCAGCCTGTGATTTCTTTAGTATTTCCACTTCCTTTTGGAGCTTCTCAATCTCTTCTTGTAGCTCCTTGCTTCTTCTCTGGTTGGCTTCCTTTTTCAGTGTTTCCACTCCCTTCCAGAGTTTGTCATTCTCTCCCTGTAGTGCTTTCCGAAGTTTGTCATTGTCTCCCTCTAGGTCCTTCCTGAGTTTTTCATTCTCTCTCCTTAGTTCTCTGACTTGTTCTTTATATTCTTTGATTTCTCTAAATATGTCTGCAATTGTTCCTCTAAGATCTGTGTTCTGGGTCACCCCAAGGGGGATCCCACTGTAGGAATCTCCCACAGGGTTGGTAGAGCTTGATGTGGAATTATCCTGCACCTTTCCCATGTTGTCCCTTCGTCGTGTCCCTGGTGTGTGGGTTTCCCTTTTTTGCCTGTATTCCAATGCGAATCACAGATGCCTTTTCACTGTGTTGAAGGCTTGCTTTGCTTGCCTCCTTCAGGTGCCTTTTTTTTTCCTCCTTGTTTATGTTTCAGGCTTTCAATTTTGTTCATATATTGGAAGTCTAATTCACTCTTCCCTTTCTGTTCTGAAGGTTCTCCAAAAAATCCACTTGGACACTCCCTCAGCAATTTCAGTTGGCAGGTGTGGGGGTGGGGGGAATATGCCTGGCTTAGCCCATGCCTGTGCTTCAGGTGGTCCTGGGAAGTCCCTGATCTAAGCTCTGTGCACTCAGTATTTTGTTTATTCTAGTAACCCCATCACATCTTCTTCCAAGTCAGTACATATATCTGATTAAATTTTTCAAGTGTCCTGAAATACTGGTCTAGGTCCTCAGTATAGTACACTAGTTTTGTTTTATCACTCAATTCTGCCAATGTGAAAGAATTATGAACCAAAGTAAATCTACTTCTTCTACCTGGGGAATTCCTCTAGAGGTACCTTGCCCACGAGGGGTAGACTGGCCTTTCTTTGGTTCTTCCTTCTAGCAAGGAGGGCAAGAATATTCAGATCTGGGATTTTTTTTTTAGCTTCCTGGAGATCAGGGCAGATCTCTGGAGATGCACTTTCTTTTTTTTTTTTTTTTTTTTTTGGCCTTTTTGAGACAGGGTCCCCTGTAACCCAGCTGTCCTGGGATTCACTCTGTAGACAGGCTGGCCTTGAACTCACAAAGATCCACCTGCCTCTGCCTCCCAAGTGCTAGGATTAAAGGCGTGTGCCACCACGCCCAGCCTGGAGATGCACTTTCTATGAGCAAGGCCACTTAAAGGATATGACCCTCTCTTAGTTCCCATTTTTCTTCTAATTTTGCATCAGGGTTTGAGCATACCGCAGCTAAAGTCCTGGTGTCCACCCTGCAGTTTTTAATGAATTCTGGGTTATCCTGCTGGGAAAAGAAAAGTTTGGCATAGGACATTTCAAAGGCTTTTCCTTACAGAACAGCTCTAATTGAAGGATTGTATTATAATTGAGAATTCCCAGGCCAGGCGTGGTGGTGCACACCTTTAATCCTAACACTTGGGAGGCGAGGCAGCGGATCTCTCTGGGTCAAGGCAAGACTGGTATAACAGATGTGAGCGTTCCAGTTTGGGGTACAGGGAGACCCTGTCTCAAAAAGACCAAAAAAAAAAAAAAAATGGTAAAAAGAAAAAAAAAGAATTCCCTCTGGAGGCCAGTTTATCACCACTGCCCCCCCACAAAAGGTTGAGAAAAATATTTAGTCCTTTCTTTCTTTCTTTCTTTCTTTCTTTCTTTCTTTCTTTCTTTCTTTCCTTCCTTCCTTCTCTCTCTCTCTCTCTCTCTCTCTCTTTCTTTCTTTCTTCCTTTCTTTCGAGACAGGGTCTCCCTGTAGCCCCATTTGGCTTGGAACTCACTATGTAGACCAGGCCAGCCTTGCACTCACAGCCATCCACCTCCCCCTGCCTCCCAAGTGCTGGGACTAAAGGCGTGCACCACCACACCCAGCTCAAGACTTTCTTTTAAAGTACTCAGCTGTTTAGCTTACTGGAGGCAAGCCAGTGGGGAGACTGAAGGAATCTCAGAGAGGTCAGTGGAGGGTAGATGGAGGGTTGCCTAGTCTTCTTCCCATCTCTCTGTCCTGTATCCAGAGAGGCAACTCCAGCTTTTGATGGGGCAATCATCAATGACCTGATTTCGTGGGTGCCCCCATGACTGGGTCCTAGAGCAGGACTGAATTACGTTTGCTCACACCTGCAGTCCCAGTTCCTGATTAGAGCCCTGGGTGTTTCTGATGATCCATTCCTGGAAGTATATGAGTTCCCTTCTACTCTTATGTATCAGTGGACAGATAGAGGTGAGAAATGCCTGCAGTTTAAAAGATAGAACTTTTATCCTGGGCATGGTGGCACATGCCTTTAATCCAGCACTTGGGAGGCAGACGCAGGCAGATCTCTGTGAGTTCAAGGCCAGCCTGGTCTACATAGCAAGTTCCAGTCCAGCTGGGACTAAAGGGAGACCCTGTCTCAAAAAAGATAGATAAGTAAATAAACAAACAAATAAATAAATGATAGAACTTTTTCTCTCAAAAGCTATCTAATGGCTTCAGGTCCTGTTCAGAGTGCTGTAAATTAATGTGCCTTCTCCTCTCATGCAGAGGGGTATGGGACCTCGGAACATCTCAAAGACTGGCTAACAAGAGGGTGCTGGCCTCTTGGCCAAACATGAGTTCTGAGAGCTCCCAGTTTGCTATCTCTGAGCTTATGGTGACTGCCCAAATTTCCGTAAAGAAAGTTGCCCATTTTTTTAACATTTTTTTATTGCTGCTTTGTGCATTTCATACATCATTTTCCGATTCAGTTCAGGCATATTTCCCTTTCCCTTCCCCCCACCCCCACCCCATCCCAGATCATGCATTCTGCCATAACTGTCCTGCATCTTTCTCTCAGTTTTTTTTTTCATTTTTTGGCTATAAGTGATAATCCATGAGTACAAGCATCCTTCATGTAAAACCAATTTGGGTAGGCTTTTGTGCCAAACCCCCACCCAGCCCCCACCTTCCAGCAGGGGGGTGAGGGGTTGTATGTTCAGTCAAGTTGATCAAATGAGTGTCCAGACATATTGTGTAGTTTCACCATTCACCCCAATCGCAGCCCTTACATTCTACTCACCATCCTTTCTTCCGCAGATTGTTCCCTAGGCTAGTAAAAGGGGCACAGTTGATGAGAAAACAGATCAGTCCACTCTCTCGGAGCTGTTGTCTTGGACTCTGGTCAATTCTGGCTGTTTCCTCCTTCATGGGCTGACAGTTTGTCCAGGAATAACCTTCGATCCTACTAATGAAGCACAAGAAATTAGATATATAGGTATTTAAACAGCACTAATAGTTATGGTAGGTTACTTTGGTATAGACACATATGTTTGGATGATATGTTGATCCATGAATTACATTTTTTTCTTGTTAAGATATAACAGGTCTTACTGGTGCTTATAACATCTCCTAACCTGTAGATGATGTAAGCTTGTGGCATCAGCCATGAGTTATTCCTCCAAGGAGAGAGCACATAGCCAATTAGATTTGGGATATACAGGATATGGCTGCCTCTGCTGCACAGTATTTCCAGGCAGGTGAGGTGTGCTTGTGCTGACGGTGGAGTCTTGCTTGACCAAGGAGACCCTATTTGCTTTATTGGTTTATGTGGCCTTTGGTAACACTCTCTGGTTTCCGACGGCCATCTTTACACTTGCATGTGTGGTTCCTACATCTTTCCCATGTTAACACAGGTCTTTGGCAGCAGGTATCGCTTGCTCTTCTTGCAGGTATCCCAGTTTAGAGGCAAGAAGTTGCCCATTTTTTGCTGGAGTAGTTTCCGCACTCATTTCCCCCAGACACTCCTTGTTGTGAAGCTGTCAGAGAACACAACAGAAACCGTTCTGAGCTACTATTAAGTGTAAGATCCCAACTGGGGGGGCTGGAGAGATGCCTAGCTGTTAAGCCACCGAGCTCTGACAGAGGACCCGGTTCGATCCCCAGCAGCACCCACATGGCGGCTAAGAACCGTCTGTAACTCCAATTCCAGGAGAACTCCAGTTCCAGGGGAATCCGAGACCCTCTTCTGACCTCCGCGGCATTGCACGACACGGGTGCACAGACCTGCATGCAGACAATACATTCATACACATACAAAAATAAATAATAATAAAAAAAAAAGATCCCAACTGGAGGATCACCTAATGCCTATGAAGGTTGTCTTCAGATCAATCCCACAAATTTTCTCAGATTTTAATTTACCTTCTTTTCTTTTCCCAGTTATTTCAAATTTAGACCAGTAGGGGGAACCAGCTAATCTCTATTCACAAGACTGGTAGCTGACAGCATCTAGGTTATCAAATGGCTTGATTTATTTTAAGAAATGTTATATTCTTAGCTTTGTCAAGGGCCTCTATTATTTTTCTTGAGAGAAATAAGATAAGCAGATCAAGAAGATGATGATTAGAAGGATAAAGGGGAAGAGTCAGTCTTCTCAAGAGTAAAACTCATGATGACTCCCCAAGAGCTTACATCTGAGCTTCAGGGGTAGAGCTGCCAGTACCAGATCTATCTGAACAACTTCTCTTGCTCTCTGGAACAGTAGAGCTAAAATATAAAGGGAACCCTCCCAAAAGAAAGGAGAGAAATAAAATCACCCACCATGGTATGCCATCGTGCCTTGAGTATGAAGAACGTCTGCCCTTATTCTAGGACTGGGATGGGGCACTGGATTCAATGGTCATTCCCTTCCATCTGTTCACAATTTGGTTTGATTTGTACTGACCTTAATGAGTCAGTAGTCCTCAGAAGTTCTCCCAAATGTTACCACATATGGGTCTTTATGTTTTGTTTTGTTGTTTTGTTTTGCTTTGTTTTGTTTTGTTTTGTTTTGTTTTGTTTTGTTTTGTTGAGACAGGATCTCTCTGTAGCCCCAGCTGGCCTGGAACTTGCTATGTTATCCTTAATCTCAGAGGCTAACCACAATTTCACAGAGATCTGTCTGCCTCTGCTGGCCAAGTGCTGGGATTGAAGGTGTTTGCCAGCACACTGGCCTCCATGTAGGGATCTTAATCAGGCTTGTTTTCTCTGCCAATTGAAGAAATAAAAGCAGGAAGACTCTCAGACGCAGAAGGCAACATGGCTAATAAACTGCATTAAAAGGGAAGAAACAAAAGTACACACACAACACAGAGAGGCTCTGCACAGTAGAAAGGGGATTCGGAAGCTGAGATCAAAGCCCCTCCAGGGCCTGAATCTTGTTTGGTGGAATAAGGCAGGTCCTCCTCCCCTAATTTGGATTGGCCAATTTAAACAAAGGAGAGCAGGCGGTAGACCCACAGAAATACGTTGAGTTGTATCCAGGATTTATCTGGACTTCTCAGACAGGTGTGGACCAAACAGCTGGAAGTAGGGTCCGGATACTGAAGCAAAAGTCCTTTAGGCCTTTGTGAGGGAGGAAGAAGCTGGAAGTTTGCCATCTTTGTTGCTAATCAGTGGCCCGTTTCCCTATCTGTCTACCTGTCAGGGATCTGCCCAACTCTTACTCTTTCCACTTGTCCTGCCCAGAGAAGCCTGTGACTTTATCTTCATCCGTTGGGAGTGTCTGTCATTGCTGAGTCTAGGCCCTTTATCTTTAACACCCAAGGTCAAGGGTCTGTGGGAGTCATCGTGAGTGTGCACACTGGCTGGTACCCCTGAAACTGCAGGTCTGTGTATACGCTGTGTATACCCGGGACAAGCTCCCGGCTCCTCTCCCACCCTGCTCCCTGGGCCAATCGCAGGTGAATGGACCAGGCCGTAGACCAGGGCACGGCCCTCACGTCCAGGTGCTGTCAGAAGAGACCATGAAGAAGCAGCTGAGTGCTGGGCATCTGCCTTCGTTGGTAGAGCATTTGCCTAGCACACATGAAGCCCTGGGTTTAATCCTGGGCACCTGATAAACGTGGTAAAATCCCGCAGGACTAAAATCCCAGTGTTCAGAAGCCTGAGGCTGGGGGGTCTGAGCTGGATGCCAGCCTGGGCCACACAGTGCGACCCTGTCTGAGAATAAAACATAACACTAAAACAAACAGGAAAAAAAGTTAGAAGAAGGAAAGGACTATTGGGGGGACATGTGGTCATGTCTTTCACAGTTCTTCTGGGCACTAGAAACGACCACAGGGTTCACCTCCTAAGGGCCTCAGGAGCAGGCCCTGAGACCATGGAGTAAAGAAGTCAGCTCCGGAGCGAAAAAAGAAGCTGCTGTTTTCTGGGCTGAGCTGGGGTGTGTGAGTCCAAGGTCCACAGGTGAGGATCCCTAGTAAATGTGGGCCTCTCCCTAAAAAGGGGACAGGCCAGTGACAGCATTTGGAGCTGGGGAAGGAGGACATACAGCTACCTTTTCCTGGTTTTAGAGCCAAAGTCTGCAGGGACACTGTTTGCTCCCCAGGAGGCCCAAGGTGACCCTGAATCCTGAATCAGCAGAGCCACGAGAGGAAGGGCCTGGCTGCCCTTGAACCAGGACAGGATCCCAAGGTGCTAAGAGTAGGAAAAGTTGCGGTTGCATTAGCCAAGGAGACCCCAGGGCAGGACTGGAGTCTTAGGACTTCCCTAAGTACTGGACGGTTTGGGCTCTGAACTTGAACACAAAAATATATGTCTCCAGAGCAGATAACTTTTTCCTTCGGGAAGAAAAAGCTTTTTGGTCTTTTCGAGACAGGGTCTTCCTGTAGCTGTCTTGGAACTCACTCTGTAGACCAGGCTGATCTTGAACTCACAAAGATCCGCCTGCCTCTGTCTCCCAAGTGCTAGGATTAAAGGCGTGCGCCACCAGGCCCGGCAACTGAAAAAGCTTTTATTTGGGGGCACAGAAGGTGAATTTGTGGTGGCTTACCTTTGAACTCCAGCCTATCAACACCAAAATGTTATATATAGGTAAAAGCAGAACTAGACAGATGACTCAGTGGTTAAGAACATGTACTCCTCTTCCAGAGGACCTGAGTTCAATTCCCAGCAGCCATCTCGGGCAGTTCACAACTACCAGTAACTCCAACTCCTGAGGGAACTGACACCTCTGGCTTCTGCAGGCACATGTACTCACAGGCACACTGGCACACACACACGCACACACACACACTTAAAACTAAATAAATTGCCAGGCGAAGTGACACACACCTTTAATTCCAGCACTAGGGGGCCAGAGGCAGGCGGATCTCTGTGAGTTCAAGGCCAGCCTGTTCTACATAGTGAGCTCTAGGCCAGCTGGGACTAAAGGGAGACCCTATCTCAAAAAAAAAAGAAAGAAAAGAGAGAGAGAGAGAGAGAGAGAGAGAGAGAGAGAGAGAGAGAAACCTCAGACCCAATAGCACACACCTTTAATCCTAGTACTTGGCAGATAGAGGCAGGCCAATCGTTGAGTTTAAGGCTAGCCCAGTCTATACAGTGAATTCCAATCCATCCAGGGCTAAACTACATAGTGAGACTGTCTCTTGGGGGTGGGGGGAGGGGGGGAGCCACTGTGAGAGGGATATAGCTAAGGAGCCAGAGGAACCTCTTTAGAAAGCGACCTTTCAAATCTCCCAGCAGTCTCCCTGAGGACACTCAGACCAATCCCCAGAACCTTTTAGGAATGTTGGGAAGTTTCACTCACATAGCATGAGTTAGTTCACCATAGTGAGGGTGGCAAGGAGCATGGAGGAGTCAGGTACCATAAATGGAGAGCTGTTGATTTATGGTACCGGACTCCTGCTTCCTAACTCTGTCCAGGGAGAGTGCACGGAGGTGTGGTCTGATGCAGGTTATGGGAACAGGCCTAAAGGTGCAGGTCTGAGATCTAATAATGTTCTTTTCTGAATTCCAAGTTACAAATTGTTTTGGAGCCCAATAAGCTATAGGATAAACTCAAAGGGCCCAGGAGGATCCCCAAATCCTCTGGGTCCTCTCATGATTAGCTGGGGCCAGGGCTTCCGAACATCACAGGATCATTGAGCTGGTGAACCTCAACATAAGCCACAGGTAAACAATTGCTTATTACGCAGTTCTCTCCACCATTGGATATGTTTGAAATTTCCTGTAATAGGACTTTTAAAAACAACATAGAAGCCTGCCATGGTGGTACTTACCTGTAATTCTAGAACTTGGGAGATAGAGGCAGAAGGATCAGGAATTCAAGGTCATCCTCAGCTACATAGTGAGTTCAAAGCCAGCCTGGGCTACATTAGACCCTGTTTCAAATAAACAAACAAGGACTGGAGAGATACCTTAGTGGGTAAATTGTTGCCACCAAGCCCGATGACCTAAGTTCAATCCCTAGGTGGGAAGAGAGAATGGATTCCCATAAGCTGTCCTCTGTCCTGTGCACAACTGCCTTGGCATGTGCACACCCACACATACATACACAAGCACACAGAATAAACAAACAAATAAATAAATATAATTAAAAATAATAAATTAGGCATGATGGTGACACATTTAGTTCCAGCAGTTGGGAGGCAGAGGTAGGCAGATCTCTGTGAGTTCCAGGCTAGTCTGGTCTACCCTTTTTGAGACAGGGTCTCCCTGTAGCCCCAGCTGGTCTGGAACTCACTGTGTAGACCAAGCTGGCCTTGAACTCACAGAGATCTGCCTGCCTCTGCCTCCTGAGTCCTGGAATCAAAGGTGTGCACCACCACACCTGGCTGGAATAACAATTTTTTTATTTTTATTATTTTTTTATGTGTATGAATGTACTGTCTGCATGTAGGTTGGTGCACCCATGTCGTGCAATGCCACGGAGGTCAGAAGAGGGTGTCGGATTCCCCTGGAACTAGAGTTAAAGACAGCCGCCATGTGGGTGCTGGGAATCGAACCTGGGTCCTCTGCAAGAGCAGTCGGTGCTCTTTACCACTGATGCATCTCTCTAGCCCCTGGAATAATAAATTTTTTTTTTTGTCTTTTCGAGACAGGGTCTCCCTTGTAAGAATAATAAAATTTTAATGCAGCTAGCAGAGCCCAGTCCCAAGAAATTCTCCCTCTATATTCAGGGTAGAAACAGGAATATTCCTGTCTCTCTCTCTCTCTCTCTGAAACATTCTCACTATGTAACTCTGGCTGGCCTGGAAATCAGAGATCCACGTGCCTTTGCCTCTAAAGTGCTGAGACTGAAGGCTTTCACACCACCACACCAGGACACGATTTTCTTTTTCTCTTTCTTTTTTAATGGTAATTAATCTTTTTTTCTTTTTTTTTTCTTTTTTTTTCCTTAATTTTTAATATATATATATTTTATTGGATTTTTGTGCATTTCATACAATACATTTTATTTATTTTTTGTTGTTGTTGTTTTTGGCTTTTTTCAAGACAGGGTCTCCCTGTAGCCCCAGCAGGCCTGGAACTCACTCTGTAGACCAGGCTGGCCTTGAACTCACAAAGATCCGCCTGCCTCTGCCTCCCAAGTGCTAGGATTAAAGGCATGCGCCACCATGCCCGGCTCATACAATACATTTTAATTATATTTAGACTCCTTTCCCTGTCTACACTCCTGTAGTCTCCCTACCACCAGGTTTCATACATTCTGTCATGTACTTTAAGGCCTATCTAGACAAGTTTGTGTCCCTAGATTCCCCTTGGTGTGAGTTCATTCACTGGTCAGCCTGTCTAGCATGGGATAGCTAGCGGAAGCCCAAATGAAAACTGAAGTAATCAGCCTCGACCAGCTGTGAGGGTAGAACCAGGCCCTGCTCCGCCCTGCATCATTCCTGCTGTTCAACAACCAGGATGACCTCCTCTGCATTCCAAGCTCATTCCTTGTAGATGTTTTGTTTTGTTTTGTTTTACTGTTATTATTGTTGTTGTTGCTATGTTATCTGTTTTGTTTTGTTTGGTTTCCATCTTTTTTCTTTTTTGAGACAGGGTCTCCCTGTAGCCCCAGCTGGCCTTGAACTCACTATGTAGACCAGGCTGGCCTTGAACTCACATAGATCCACCTGCTCCTACATCCTGGGTGCTGGGATTAAAGGCATTATCTACCATACCTAGTTAAAAATTGTGTGTGTTTATGCACAAGTCAGAAGACAACTTTCTTATAAAATTTTTTTTCAGATTTGTTCATTTTTGGGAGTATTTGCCCTGCATGTATGTGAGTGTACCTATGTGTGCAATGCCCAGACTCCAGAAAAGGGTGTCGGAGTCCCTGGAGCTGTAGTTACAGACTGTTGTTAACCGCCATGTGGGTCTGGGAACCAAAACCAGGTCCTCTACTATCCTCTCACTTTGTTGTTTTTCTGGAGACAAGGCCTCTCTGTGTAGCACTGGCTGTCCTGGAACTTGCTATGTAAACTAGGCTGGCCTTGAACCCAAAGACGCATCTGCCTCTGCTTCCTGTGTGCTGAATTAACAGTGTGCTCCACCAAGCCTAGCTTCTTTTAGATTCCTTAAACCTATCTAAATTTCATGTTTATTCATCTCTATGTAAAGACAGTAGGATCTGCGTTAGGCATGCATCAGGTGATATGTGGTGAAAGGTCAGTAGATCAAGGACACAGGGAAGATCTGTAACTTTTGATGAACCATGTGGATGTATTTCTCACTCAAAAGCAAAACTGGGCCAGAGGATAGCTCAGTGGCTAAACGTGTTTGCCACATCAGCTGAAGTCTTGAGTGTGATCCCGAGAACCAACTGCTGAAAGTTGTCCTCTGACTGCTATACACATGCACCCACACACCTGCCCTTACACACACACACCACACACACACACACACACACACACACACACACACACACACACACATTAATAAGTGCTAGGATTAAAGGCATGTGCCACCATGCCTAGCCTTTTTTTTTTAATGTTTTAGCAACTTTAAATAAAATGAAATATGAGCAGACACAAGAATAGGCAAACATCTCCTGGCAGCCAAGTCAAAAAGGGAGATAAGGCCGGGCGTGGTTGTGCATGCCTTTAATCCCAGCACTTGGGAGGCAGAGGCAGGAGGATCTCATTTCCACAGGCAAGTAGGGCTATTACCTGTTTGGGATTCCAATGCAGGGTCTGGTTATTATACCTCTATCATTATATGGGTCAATAGTACAAGAACTATTCTTCTAACTTCTCCATTTAACCTTGATTCTTTGAGGTCCCCTAATTCCTCCTTATAGGACCAGTCATGACTTCAACAAACATTTATAAGGCTCCTTTTCCTTTCCTGCTAATTGCCAGGCACTATTGTAGGAAGCAGGGGTATAACCACGAATGAGGCCAATCACCTCATGGTCCCATGGTGTGGCTGTGTAACAGATGAAAAGCAGGTGAGGACAGCGACAGTGAATCCCGTGCAGCTCACTGTTAACAGGTGCCATTCCCAGCCCTCCATATATGTCATCTCATCCTCATACCCCTGTGGGGCTGGGTGTGACCTCTCATGCCTTTAATCCTGGCGCTCAGCACAAAGAGGCAGGCGTATGTCTATGAGGCCAGTCTGGTCTCCATTGAGAGAGGAGGAGGAGGAGGAGGAGGAGGAGGAGGAGGAGGAGGAGGAGGAGAAGGAGGAAGACAAGGAGAAAGATAAGAAAGAGGTCGAGAAGCCCCATGGGTGACTAAGTTCTGCTAAGGTGCTTGTCCCCACCTCCAGGTCACAGAACGAAGACCTGAGGCACCAAAAATTTGAATAGTTTCTCTCTTGGACTTCACATTGCGAGATGTGAACCTCAGCTTTCTGCTCCAGCCCAGGCCACCATGCTTCCAGCCACAATGGACTCCAATTCCCTGGAACCAACAATTGTAAGCTCAAATAAACTCTTCCTTTTATTAAAAAAAAAAAAAAAGTTGAATAGTTTCCTTAGAAGTGACTGAGCATCCGTGGGAGTTCGAAGTGCTCAACCATCACCCTGCCAGAGTCAAAAGCACCCCCAAAGGTTTCCAGTCCTGAGACCAGGGTTGGGGTAATCCCACCCTTCCCCTCTTGAGTCTCAGGCTCCCTAGCAAGATAACCTTGAGCAAGCTGCTGGGCTCTCATTGCCTCAGTTTCACCATCTGCAGAGCTCAATGTGCCTTTGGTGCATGCAAGCAATCAGAGAAGCTACTGACTGAGGACAGCTTTGCACCTCCTTTCTGTCTCTAGGTCGCCGTCCATCTCCTCTGCACGTCTTAGTGCTGCTCATCCCGCCAAGATCTCCTCAAAGCTCCTTCTCAGGGAGGTCTCTCCCTCCCTTCCGCCTCCTCCCCTTCTGTTTTGTCCTCTTCTACAATCCTCCAGAAATAAGCTGCATTGAGATAGGACACACAGGGAAAAAAAAAGATTTATTTAAAGTATAACCCAATTCCTTCTCCCCTCCTCCCACCCCCATCCTGGTTGTGCCACCAGTACCACAATTTTAAAATGTTTTCATGAGTAAAAGGACCAGCCTCCAGGATGGATCAGAGAGCAAAGGACCAGCCTCCAGGATGGATCAGAGAGTCAAGGACCCGCCTCCAGGATGGATCAGAGAGTCAAGGACCCGCCTCCAGGATGGATCAGAGAGTCAAGGACCCGCCTCCAGGATGGATCAGAGAGTCAAGGACCCGCCTCCAGGATGGATCAGAGAGTCAAGGACCCGCCTCCAGGATGGATCAGAGAGTCAAGGACCCACCTCCAGGATGGATCAGAGAGTCAAGGACCCACCTCCAGGATGGATCAGAGAGTCAAGGACCCACCTCCAGGATGGATCAGAGAGTCAAGGACCCGCCTCCGGGATGGATCAGAGAGCAAAGGACCCGCCTCCATGATGGATCAGAGAGCAAAGGACCCACCTCCATGATGGATCAGAGAGCAAAGGACCCACCTCCAGGATGGATCAGAGAGCAAAGGACCCACCTCCATGATGGATCAGAGAGCAAAGGACCCACCTCCATGATGGATCAGAGAGCAAAGGACCCACCTCCAGGATGGATCAGAGAGTAAAGGACCCACCTTCATGATGGATCAGAGAGCAAAGCACCTGCCTCCAGGATGGATCAGAGAGGAAAAAAAAGAATCAATAGAATGAATATCTATCTATCTATCTATCTATCTATCTATCTATCTATCTATCTATCTATAGATCTATGTCCTGAGTTACCTCCAGAGAGATCTCATTGTTGGAGTCCTCTAAAGGACTGATAGTGTTTGATGGGGATTTTTTATTTGCTTTTCCCATGTTGCTGATTTTTCTTTGTGCTTTTGGCATGTGGATTTGATTCCTTTTGTTTGCAAAAAAAAAAATAAAATAAAATAAAGAATTGATTAAAAATAAAAAATAAGGGGCTGGAGAGATTGCCTAGTGGTTAAGAGCACAGACTGCTCTTGCACAGGACCCGGGTTCGATCCCCAGCACCCACATGGTGGCTGAGATCTGTCTTTAACTCCAGTTCCAGGGGAATCTGACTACCTCTTCTGACCTCCAAGGCATTGCAGGACACGGGTACACAGACCTGCATGCAGACAGTACATTCATACACATAAAGAATAAATAAAAATTTTTTTAAATAAAAATAAAATGTTTTCATTACTGAAAAAAAACCCTGAACCTGTTATAATCCTGTACAGGTTAGCAGTCCCTCCCTGTTTCCTTCTTTGTCATCTTAAACCATTAAATATACAGGAAATTTGTTATACAGCACTATTGTGATAGCTGACAGATACATGGGTATTAAGACTGTGCTCAGCATAAACTCTATACTCCTCTTGGAAAAGCTCAAGGAAGGTTTTACATACAGCTGCACACAGTTGCTTACATAGAATAACACACAGGCTTAGTCATACTTTCACTGACAGACATCTTTCACACACCATCAGATGTGGATTCACATTCATGCCCACTGATATTGTTGACATGCAGTCACAGACTACATGTCACATACTCAGGAACACACACGCACACACACACAATGACACACAAAGACATGGACAGAAAGAGATATAGACAGACATAGACAGATATATATATATATATATATATATATATATATATATATATACTATCTATATATATACACACACACAAGGAGCTAGCCAGACATACCTGGGGAAAGAAAGACACACACAGAGACACCCAGAGGCAGACAGAGAGACATAAACAAAGAGACAACACAGACATTCAAACAGAGACAGACACAAAGAAACAGAGCTAGACCTAGACACACATATGCACACAGCTGCACAGAGACAAAGAGACAGACAGATGCCACTTCCCAGACTCCTGGCACTCAAATGAATACTAGTTTCTCCCACATCCCGTCTCTCCTTTCGCAACATATTTACTTAAGTGGAACACTACGGGGATTAGCATGATTAGCATGATCAGCATGATTAGCATGGCCCCTGTGCAACAACACACGCAATTTTTTCCATATCTGCATGACTAATATTTTTGTTTGTTCTTGTTTGTTTGTTGATAAAGACTCTCACTCTTTGCCTTGGATGGCTTGGAACTTGCTATGTAGAACAGGCTGGCCTTAAACTCACAGCTATTCACCTGCCCTCCGAAAGCTTGGATTAAAGAATGTGCCACCATCATCACCACCACACAGCATTCCAAAAACTTTTTTCTTTTCTTTCTTTCTTTCTTTTCTTTTTCTTTTTTTTGGGGGGAGTTGGGGGGTTTTTTTTGTGTTTTTATTTTTTTTTTATCTTTTTGGGAGGCCAGTGTTTCCTATAGCCCCAGTCTGTCCTGGAACTTGCTTGTACACCAGCGGCCTTGAACTGCACCAGAGTTCTGCCTCCCAAGTTGCTGGGTTAAAGGCTGCACAGCATGCCTCTGGCAACAAGTATTCTTAATCACTAAGCATATTAATTAATTCATCAGTTAAAAATTCTGTTTCATGGGAGTCCTGAAGTTACAGTTGACTGAAGATGGGAGACGGTGGTGACTTTCACAGGTAAGACCCCACTGAAGAATCAGCTCCTCACTGGGGGACATATTCGGTAGAAGACTATGGAATCCCTCGTCCTTCTGTCTTTCCTGGCCTCTTCCGTCTTCCCACTGCTTCCTGGCTGCTCTGAGGTGAGCAGCCTCCTTTAACACAGGCTCCTACTACCATGATGCTCTGCCTCAAACCAGGCCAAACCCATGGAGCTGGCCCACAACAGACTGAGCCCTCTGACATCATGAGCCCCAATAGATCTTTCCTCCCTCAGCCCTCTGGGTCAAGCAGCCTGTCACTGTAGTGGAAAAAGCTAGCTCATGCAGGATGGACTGGGATGCCACAAGAGAGTTGAACCATCTGCAACATTAAAGAAAGAGGACTTTGGGGGCTGGAGAGATGGCCTAGCGGTTAAGGCGCCGACGCTCTTACACAGGACCCGGGTTTCGAATCTCCCAGCACCCACATGGCGGCCGAGCGTCTGAAGGAACACGTCTGAAAACTCCACTTCCAGGAGACTAACTCCAGTTCCAGGGGAATCCGAGACCCTCTTCTGACCCCCGCGGCATTGCAGAGCACGACATGGTGCAACAACCTACATGCAGACAAACTATATCATAAAAAAACGAAATAAAAAAAAATTAATTACAAAACATTAAAAAAAAAACAACACAAAGAGGATCTTCAGATGCCTGAGTCACAGACACTGAGCATCTCCTGCATACATTGGGGGGTTACTGTTTATAGGGCCCTCTAATGAAATTTACCTTCCAGGGGAATTTAATGAGAACCTTCCTCCTCTCCCCTTTATAGGAAAAAGAAAAACATCATGGTAATGAACACCCACTCCCAACTGTAATTGCGCCCATGTTATCAGTGGTTAATTTCCTTAAACGACACTACGCTTCTTCTTACTTTTTTAATTTGATGATAGAGAGCGTAAAGGATATTTATAAAAAAAATTCTCTATCTAGAGCCAAATTCACGTATAATGTGTTTATAAGCTGCTGTAATTAATCAAAATAATTAATACAGGAAAGCTCTGGGGACCGAGAATGAATTATTCTGCTAGGAGTGTTGTCTAGGGGATCAACACCCCAATATAAAGGCCTTTTGCCTATAAGTGGGATAATGCAGAGAAGAAAGGCAGTAAGTTCCTGTCTGTTCGAAGCCTGGTGTGAGCATGAAAAAAATGTTATGAAGATGTCACTTGGCTAGGAACAACTTGGCCTCTGAAATGCCCAGAGAGCATTACCAAGCCACTAAAGCAATACAGCAAAATATTGGGTCTCCCTGTAGACAAGCAAGGCTCCTCCGATCTATCAGTCTACACCTCAACAGCCTGGAGATACTGTGCAAACAGTGGAGCCAAGTGTCTCTATATATAACCCAAATCCAATTGGCTATTAGTTCTCTCCTTGAGGAATAACCAATGGGATGCCACAAAAGCTTATGTCCTCTAGTGGATAGGAGATTTATAGCCACAATAAGAACTTTCAGTGTCACGCTTTAGAGAGAAACCACAGTTTGTGGATTAGCCATACCATCCAAGCATCTGTGTCTATGCTCTACAGCTTTAGCTTGACATAATAATTAGTTATGGCTTAAATGCTGTACATCCAAGTGCTTGTGCTTTGTTAGTATGACTAGAAAAGGTTCATGGAAAGCTGTCACCCATGACAGGGAAACAACTGAACAGAAAAGCCAAAAATGACACACTCCAAAGAATGTGATGTTTTCTTCTCACCCACTGTGCCCCCTTTCCCAAAGCCCCAGGGAACAACTGCGGAGAGGAGTGAGCATGGTAGATTGTTAAGGCTGCGGAAAGCGATAGGGTGATATCATGAGACTACAGACTCCTAATTGATCAACATGCCTGTGCATACAAGCTTCTCCAACTGGACTATGGGAACCTTGGGTTGTTCAAATTTTGGACATAGATACTTGCAAAATGCACCAATTACCTAATTGTATGACAAACTGAGTAACATCAATGTTATCTGCAAACAACTGTGTCATTGTATTGTAGAATCCCTTAAAAATAAAAAATAAAAATAAAAAAAAAGCTAGCTCACAGTTAGCCCTCCATAGAAAGCACTTGCAGGGCTGGAGAGATGGCCTAGCGGTTAGGAGCGCCGACCGCTCTTGCAGAGGACCCGGGTTCGATCCCCAGCATCCACATGGCGGCTGAGAACCGTCTGAAACTCCAGTTCCAGGAGAACTCCAGTTCCAGGGGAATCCAACATTCTCTTCTGAACTCCGCGGCGTTGCAGGACACGGGTACACAAACTTGCATGCAGACAGTACGTTCATACACATACAGAAATAAATAAAATTAATAAAAAAAAAATTTAAAAAAAAGAAAGCACTTGCATTACTCTGAGAAGAAACTTTCTGACACCAAGCCAGCAAGCAAGGCTGTGGGCAGATGAGTGAGAGCCTTCCTGATTCTCTAGGTTGCCTCCTCTTGCCCTGTGATTTTGAACTAAGTGCATGGTGGCTGCCCCAGTTTTGTGGCCTGCATTCTAACCAAGGCCCTCAGGGGACCCTGACATACTTGTGAAAGTAAACACTTCCCGCAGTGACCATGTGAGCACCTTCAGTGGGAAGGCATTGGACAGGTCATTGGCCCTGAGGACAGTGGCTGAGACCTACTTGTAGACAAATGGCCACCCAGTCAGGGCCCCTCAGGGACTCTCTGCCTTGGCCAGACAACTGAGCTGCTGCATGTCTGGGCCTCCACTCCTGAAGTCAGCTAACACTCTGCATGGTATGCACTTGTATCTGCCTTGTGTGGATGAAGGGACCTTCTCCAGCCTATGGGTTTAAATACTATCTGTGAGCTGGGACATGCCCAGCAGACTTCCATGTCTAATTCACCTCACTCCCCATTTCCTTCACCGAAGTCCACATTCCCTCCTCCTCGGCACCAGCAACAGCTGCATCCTCCCAAGCCACTCCAGGGCCAGGCAGCCAGGCACTGTCCTCTGCCATCTCTGGCTCCTGTCATAGCCACCTGTGTGGGAATCTGGCCTTTTCTTGCTTTTTGGCTCTCAGCACGAAGGTCATCTGCTAGAAACCCCATCCCCACTTCACAACGGACCTCCTGCCCACCAGCCCATCTTATCAAAGAGCTAGCATCAACTCACTTTCTTACTTTTCATTACATTTATTTGTGTATGTATTTATTTTGTGTGTATAATATGTATGAGTATTATGCTTATATGTGTGTAAGTGCACCTGTGTTGTGCAATTCCTGCAGAAGTCAGAAGAGGATGTCAGACTCCCTGGAACTGAAGTCACAGATAGTTGTTAACTGCCTTGTGGGGCTGGGAACTAAATTCAGGTCCTCTACAAGAGCAGACAATGTTCTTAATGACTGACCCACCTCTCCCGCTCCTATGTTTGTACTTAGTGTAAGCATGTATGCATGTATGCATACCATATTGTCCATGTAAAGTCAAAGAACATCTTGTGGAAATTGGTTCTCTCCTTCAACCACACAGGATCCAGGAATCAAACTCAGACCATCAGGCGTGGCAGCAACACTTTTGCCCTCTGAGCCATCTCACTGGCTTTATGTCATGTTATGTTATGATATGTTATGTTATTTACTTATTTTGGATATTTTTGAGACATGGTCTCCCTGTAGCCCCACCTGGCCTGGATCTCCCTATGTAGACCAGGCTGGCCTTGAACTCACAGAGATCTCCCTGCATCTGCCTCCCGAGTGCTGGGATTATGGGAGTAAAGGCTTATGCAACCACTCCCTGGCCCCTCATTGTTTTATTTTTATTTCCTGGCTTGCTCATTGGCTCAGACTGTTGTCCTCATTGGAACTTCAGCTCCATCTTAGCTCTGCTTTGTGATGAGCCCCCAGACCAGTACCCAACATGCAGGACTCACTCAGGAACTCTCTCCATCGTTCATTCACATACCCTCACTCAGGTGTCTGCGTAGAAGACGGAAAACAGAGGTGGGGCTGGGAGAGGGACCCTGAGGCCAGCTAGTGACCCACTTGGCCACAGGAGCAAGAGAGAGGAGGACCATGAACAATCCAGGCAGCTTCTAGAAGCAATGAGCAGAGCCCTCAGGGCCACAGGGAGTGTCCAAGATGAGGAAGTAGGGAGACAGGCCCTGTCAGTCCCTGGCCTGACCCAAAACGCCTAGCCAGGCAGGAATATGCTGATCTCAGAACTGCCTCCCTGCTGCCTCCTCTGTGCCTGCTAGCCAGGGCCACACAGAGGTCTGGCAGGGACTGAAAACTAACTGGCTCTTCCCTTTGCTACTGTCCAGGGGCAAAAAGGAAGAGAAAGCCCCCAAGTGTCTTCATGGGATTTGCCCTTGATTAGGAAACAAGAGCCCTTGTTTTCTGATGGGGCCTGACTATGTAGCCTGACTACATGAGACTCTGTATCAACAAAAAGAAAAAGAAAAAAAGAGAGAGAGAAAGGAAGGATGGAAGGATGGAAGGACAGAAGGGAGGAAGGAAGGAAGGAAGGAAGGAAGGAAGGAAGGAAGGAAGGAAGGAAGGAAGGAGGGCAATGGGGGTGGCCAGATAGCTCTCAGCTAGGAGCATACTGCTCTTGCAGACCTGATCAGTTCCCAGTGCTCATGTAGACAGCTCACAACCACCTGTCACTCCAACTCCAGGGGATCCATGCTCTTTTTTGGTCCTACGTGGCATATACACATAAAAGTAAATCTTTAAAAAAAATCATCCGGCCAGCATTTTGGCACACACCTTTAATCCCAGGAGGCAGAGGCAGGCAGATCTCTGAGTTCAAGACCAGCCTGCTCTACATAGTGAGTTCCAGGACAAGTGAGGCTACAGGGAGACCCTGTCTCAAAAAAACAAAAACAAACAAAAAAACATAAGAGTGTGGTGGCACACACCTTTAATCCCATCATCAAGGCAGAGGCAGGTGGATCTCTGTGAGTTCAAGGCCAGCCTCATCTACATAGTGAGTTCTAGGCCAGCTGGGCTACAGAAAGACTCTGTCTCAAAACAAAACAAAACCAGGTGTGATTGTTCATGCCTTTAATCCCAGCACTCGGGAGGCAGAGGCAGGCAGGTCTCCGTGAGTTCAAGGCTAGCCTAGTCTAACATAGTGAGTTTCAGGCCAGCTGGGACTAAAGGGAGACCCTGTCTCAAAGACGCCCACGCGCATGTGCACACACACACACACACACACACACACACACACACACAAAAGGGCTTGAGAGTTGGCTCAGTGGTTAAGAGCAACGATTGCTCTTGCAGAGGACCCGGGTTCGATTCCCATCCCACATGGTGGCTAAGATCCGTCTTTAACTCCAGTTTCAGGGGAATCAGATGCCCTCTTTTGACCTACACAGCATTGCATGACATGGGTGCACCAACCTACATGTAGACAGTACACTCATACACATAAAAAAATAATAAATTAATTTAAAAAAATAGAGAAGTTCTCAAACTTGTTCAGGTCTCATAATCCTTGGAGTCTTGGAAACTTTGGTGGCCTCAGGCCAAAAAAACACTGTGACTGTTCCATCTATTTATTTATTTGGCCCAAGCAACCTCCTAAGTGTTTCTGACCTAGCAGCTTAGGCTATGTGAAAAGATACATTGAGTTGGCCATGGTGGCGCATGCCTTTAATCCTAGCACTCGGGAGGCAGAGGTAGGTGAATCTTTGTGAGTTCAAGGCCAGCCTGGTCTACAGAGTGAGTTCCAGGACAACTGGGGCTACAGGGAGACCCTGTCTCAAAAAGACCAAAAAAAGAAAAGATACATTGAAAGAAAGTATTTTTGGTTTTTTATTCATTCCGAACCACACTTAGGGAAAATGCATGTGTGTCGCATTGGGTGCTGAGCACAAATTCTCACAGGTCAGAATCAGCTCATTTCCTGTTCTGTGCTGGCTTTGAGGTAGCAATTGCCCTTCATTCCTGGAAATGATACCAGGGAAAGGGAGGAAACGTGTTATAAGGCTGAAGCTGATTGCATGGAGCTGACAGTTGGGGAGGGATGTGAGCTACCAGTGGGTTTCCAAAAAAAGGTTGGTACTGGGAAGTACCTGCAGCCAGATAATTTAGAAGAACTTGGAAAATCTGAACGAGGGCACCCATGTGAATCCCACCTCAGGTGCTCCAAGGGCCAGTTCCCTGGGAGTCACAGGCCTGGAGCCAGGACCCACCTATCCACCCACCCTACCCTGTCCTCATATCCTGTGGTCACTGGGGTGCAAGTGGCTAGGCTGCTCAGCAAGGTTCAGCTCCGCAAGCCTGTGCACAGGGCTCTTAGGCAAAAACACACTTCATGTTTCCAACTTCTATGAATTTAGACATCTGTGCCATTACATGACATGAATCAGATATACATGCAGGTGAAACATTTATAAACAAAAATAAGGGCTGGAGAGATGGCTTAGCAGTTAAGAGCGCCAACTGCTCTTGCAGAGGACCCAGGTTCGATCCCCAGCACCCACATGGCGACTGAAAACCGTCTTCCAGGGGAATCTGGCACCCTCTTCTGACCTCTGCGGCGTTGCACGACACAGGTGCACAAACCTACATGCAGACTGTACATTCATACACATACGAAAATAAATAAATAAAAATAAATTAAACAAAAATAAATAAATAAAAAGCTGGGCATGGTGGCATATGCCTTTAATCCCAGCACTTGGGAGGCAGAGGCAGGAGGATCTCTGTGAGTTCAAGGCCAGCCTGCTCTACATAGTGAGCTCCAGGCCAGCTGGGACTAAAGGGAGACCCTGTCTCAAAAAGGCCCCAAAACAGCTGGGTGTGGTGGTGCACGCCTTTAATCCTAGCATTTGGGAGGCAGAGGCAGGTGGATCTTTGTGAGTTCAAAGACCAGCCTGGTCTACAGAGTGAGTTCCAGGACAGCTGGGGCTACAGGGAGACCCTGTCTCAAAAAGACCAAAAAAAAAAAAAAAAATAAATAAATAAATAAATAAATAAATAAATAAAACTATACACAAATCGATTGATAAATAATAGAAGCCTTCATAGGCTAAACTGTTGAAGCACAATTACTGACTAATGATTGGCTTTGGCTGGCCTCCAAGATGTACTTTCCAGGGATAATCCTAGAAAGCAAACTTTGAAGCTGAAAAAGAAACAGGGTAGTGGTATGCACTTACAGTCCCAGCTACTGAGGAAGGTGACATAAAAGGATCATTTGAGCCCAGGAGTTCACAGCCAGCCTGGATAGCATGGTGAGGCTCCATCTAGAAGATAATCAAACAAGACTCCAAAAGGCTGGGAAGAGATATGAAGAACTAGACATTGTAAAGGAAAAATTTTCACACAATTATTCTTGGGACGTCAACAAGATAAACAAGATAAAACAAAAAAAAATCACCAAAGGCAATTTAGCACCTGGGCGTGGTGGCGCACGCCTTTAATTCTAGCACTTGGGAGGCAGAGGCAGGTGGATCTTTGTGAATTCAAGACCAACCTGGTCTACATAGCGAGTTCCAGGACAGCCGGAGCTACAGGGAGACCCTGCTTCAAAAACACACACACACACACACACACACAA
>VZQC01014315.1:40140-58278 GCA_009823505.1 Rhizomys pruinosus | reverse complement strand
AAAAAAAAAAAAAAAAAGACAGTGAAAAATCAAGCTATATAAACATATTCTGTCTCAAATATATTTTTTCAAAATATATATTAAAAAAAAATATATTTTTAGGGCTGAAGAGATGTTTCAGTAGTTAAGAGCACTGACTGCTCTTTCAGAGGACCCAGGTTTGATTTCCAGCCCGCACATGGGGGCTAACGATCATCCATAACTCTAGTTCCAGGGGATCTGAAGCCCTCTTCTGACCTCCGTGGGCACTGCATGACACGGATACACTTACACATATGCAAACATATAAAATAAAAATAAGTAAAACATATATATATGTTTATGAGCTGGCAGTGATAGCACAACCCTTTATTTTTTTTTAATAATTTATTTATTTATTTATTTTTATGTGTATGAATGTATTGTCTGCATGCAGGTCTGCGCACCCGTGTCGTGCAATGCCGCGGAGGTCAGAAGAGGGTCTCCGATTCCCCTGGAACTGGAGTTCTCCTGGAACCGGAGTCACAGACGGTTCTCAGCCGCCATGTGGGTGCTGGGGATCGAACCCGGGTCCTCTGCAAGAGCAGTCGGCGCTCTTAACCGCTAGGCCATCCCTCCAGCCCCGATAGCACAACCCTTTAATCTCAGCACTTAAGAGGCAGAGGCAGATGGATCTCTGTGAGATCCAGGCCAGTCTGGTCTACACTGTGAATTCTAGGCCAGCTAGTCCTACAGAGAGACCCTGTCTCAAAAAAACAAAAACAAAGGGCCCTGGTGGCCTGAGCTCTTGCCTCACCCTACTGCAAGACTCACTAACCTGTTGAGGGCATTACATATTTCTATGGTTACTACCTGCATACATCCCCCTGTATCCTTTAAATCATGTCTGATTAGTCATAAAAATTAATCCAAGGTCAACACTATGTAAAAAGTTATTGTTACATGTTAAGTTGTTACTCCTACAATTGCTTCAGAAATAACATGTATGTCCCTTTTAGATCATTTTTCTTTGTTTTATAATTTTATTAATTTTTTTTATTTTTTTATGTGTATGAGTGTACTGTCTGCATGTAGGTTGGTGCACCCGTGTCATGCAATCCCACGGAGGTCAGAAGAGGGCTTCGGGTTCCCCTGGAACTGGAATTAAAGACGGTTCTCAGCCGCCATGTGGGTGCTGGGAATTGAACCCAGGTCCTCTGTAAGAGCAGTTGGTGCTCTTAACTGCTGAGCCATCTCTCCAGCCCCCTAGATGCTTTTTCCAAATAGTTGATGTAGAAAACTGAGTGTATATGGCGAACTCACTCAGCCTGCCCCTGCCAACATCATGCCAGTCAATCACCACACTCCTTCCTGAGCTGTGGCCTCAGAAGTTCTTACCTGCTGACCCCAAGCAGCCATTTTTTGGTCTTTTTGAGACAGGGTCTCCCTGCCAACCTGCTGTCCTGGAACTCGCTGTGTAGACCAGGCTGGCCTTAAACTCACAGAGATCCGCCTGCCTCTGCCTCCCAAGTGCTAGGATTAAAGGCAGGTGCCACCACGCCTGGCTTTCAAGCAGCCATTTCTCATCAACCACTGGCAGCAGGGGGTCAGGAGATCCCCCTCCCTGTTCTAGCACTATCCACACGGCAGTCTTCTCTACACCCACCATACTCATCACAGGAGCTCATTCTTGCCCAGAAACTTTTTTTCCTCTCTTATTAAAAAGAAACCACTGATGCTAGGTATTTGTACAAGAAAGTAGTAACTGCTCCTCCACTGTCTCTGCTTACAATTGGAAAGTTCTGTTATAAAGAGAGAGGAGAGACTTATTATTAAATAATTCCCTCTTTGGGGAACAATTACTTTTATTAAGAATATTTTTAAGCCTCAGAAGAGATTGTTGTTTTGTATTAGGGAGGCCTACCCATGCTGACTTCCCGTTTTCAGCAAAACAAAATCCCAATGGTTATTTTTGTGAACCACTTATTTTCCTTCCCTGTGTGGCTCAGATGATAATTCCCCCTCCTTTTGCTCTTCCTCTTTTCCTCCTCCTTCTCTTCCTCCTCTTTGTTCTTCCTGTCCTCTTCCTCTCCTCCTCTTCTTCCTCCTCTTCCTCGTCATCTTTTTCCTCCCACCCCATTTCCCCTCCACTCCCTTCTGAATTCCCCTCCCTCCTTCCTTCTCTAGAGCTGAGGATGAGCCCAGACCACACGTCAGTGACTATAAAATCACCAGTGATTTCTAGGCCACCAGATGTGAAACATATTTAGACAGAAACAGCTGGATAATTGAACAACTTCCTGGTCTTCCCCCTCCCCCCAACATCCCCCACTTGATGTCCTCTATCTGCGTGAAGACACGTGTGTATTCTCAGCCCTCTGAGACCTGGGGTAAAGCCCCCCCCCCCAGTTCTTTCAAGCCCCCACAGCGTAGTTAATGGCTCGGTCGGAATCCCTCCCCCTGCAGGCTTCCACTTTCTCCTCCCTAATCCAGCTAAGAAGCCTGGGGCTGACAAAGCAGCCTGGCCAACTTCCACTGCTGTCCTGAGATCTTCACATGACATGTGACACGCTGGGAAAGGGGACATGACATGAGGAACCCAGAGGAAGCAAAGGCTGCTGGGAAAGCCACCCAAACCCATTGGCCGGATGTACAAGAGAAGAAACTGACACACAGCCATGGTGTGCAAGACAAAGCGGAACCCAAACTTCCACCAACTAACTCCCAGCACCAGACCTGGCTGAGCCAGAAAAATCTTGCAGATGGGTCAGGAGGAGGCAGGAGACCCCACTTCCAGGTCCTGGGACATGGGGACAACCCTGAGCTCACACCCCTCCACCACGAGTCTATCAGCTTTGTGACTTATGCTGGCAAGAGAGCTCAGTGGATGGAAGTGCAAGTGTGACAGCCCAAATTCAATCCCCAGGACCCACATGGTAGAAGGAAAGAACCAACTCCCACAGGTTGTTCTCTGACCTCCACACCCACACTTTGGCATTACACACACACACAAATACATAAATAAATGTAATAATAAAAAAAGAAAAAAATAGCTGGGTGTGGTGGCGCACGCCTTTAATCCTAGCACTTGGGAGGCAGAGGCAGGCGGATCTCTGTGAGTTCAAGGCCAGCCTGGTGTACATAATGAGTTCCAGGCCAGCTGGGATACAGGGAAACCCTGACTCTATAGGGAGACCCTATATCAAAAACAAAACAAACAGGGGCTGGAGAGATGGCCTAGCGGTTGAGAGCACCGACCGCTCTTGCAGAGGACCCGGGTTCGATCCCCAGCACCCACATGGCAGCCAAGAACCGTCTGAAACTCCAATTCCAGGAGAACTCCAGCTCCAGGGGAATCCGACACCCTCTTCTGACCTCCGCGGCATTGCACGACATGGGTGCACAGACCTAAATGCAGACAGTACATTGATACACATACAGAAATAAATAAATGCCGGGGGTGGTGGCACACGCCTTTAAAAAAAAACAAAAAGAAAGAAAAAGATAAAGAAGCTGTAAGTCTCAGGCAAATTACTTTTCCTCTCTCTGTCAGGTCTCCTCATCTGGAGGATGGGAGTACCAATGGCCTGTCCTGCAGAGGGCTGTTGTGAAGACCTAGGGTGACAGCAAACATTGTTGTGCTGGCATTCCTATAGTATTTGAGTTTGTCTTAGAATAAACTCAGCCTCCAGCCTAGCAGCGAGTGGGTGGCAGGTTCTCACTTGGCATCCGGTCTCCCAGTTCTCACCAGTACCTTCTCTATGTCCCAAAAATCATGACCACAGCAGTAGTGTTAGTCAGAGTTGCTGACTTTCAGCACTTTGGACAGGAACACCCACCCCAACCCCTTGCCTGTGCCCACTTAGGACACCCTGTGACACTGGCTCCATTATTGTCCCATTTTACAGATGAGGAAACTAAACCAAAAGAGCATTTTTTTTGAAGTCACATGGCAAGGTGAGAGTGCCAAAGCAAGCAGGTAGCACCACAGTCCGGGTGGAGTCCCCGTCTCCACCCTGTTTTCTACTTAAATTCTGGGGGTTCCAAACCCCAGCCGCTTTCCCCTGATGGTTTCTCTTTCCTTATTGACTTTCACTTACACAGTAATATGTTCTCAAGAGAAACATGTCTGTTGTGTTCAAGATGAACGTGAAGACCACTTTGATCCTGCCCACGCTTTCCACTACGAATGACTTCATGAGAGTTCTTGTTTGCTTATACCCAACAGCCACTTTCCAGATCCTTCTAGAGCCCCAGGCATCTAAAAACCACAGTTCAGACAACAAATCGGAGACTGAGGGAAGATGGGACCAGAGGTGGCATTACTTTCTGGTGTTGTTGTCTTGATCTTTTAAAATTGTTATTTCTCGGGGCTGGAGAGATGGCCTAGCGGTTAAGAGCGCCAACCGCTCTTACAGAGGACCCGGGTTCGATCCCCAGCACCCACATGGCGGCCGAGAACCGTCTGAAACTCCAACTCCAGGAGAACTCCAGTTCCAGGGGAATCCGAGACCCTCTTCTGACCTCCGCGGCATTGCACGACACGGGTGCACAGACTTGCATGCAGACAGTACATTCAAACACATACAGAAATAAATAAAAATTAATAAAAAAAAAAATTTAAAAAAAAATTGTTATTTCTCTGGCAGATCTCTCTGTGAGTTCGAGACCAGCCTGGTCTACAGAGTGAGTTCCAGGACAGCTGGGGCTGCAGGGAGACCCTGTCTCAAAAAGACCAAAAAAAAATTCTTTTTTATGTGCATGAGTATATTGCCTGCATGTATGTAAGTGCACCTGTGCTGTGCAATGCCCACGAAGGTAAAAAGGTGTTGGCTGCTCTAGAACTGGAGTTATGGATGGTTGTTAGCTGCCATGTGAGTGCTGCGAATTGAACCCAGGTCCTCTGCAGGAGCAGCCAGTGCTCTTAACTGCTGAGCCATCTCTCCAGCCCCTGTTGGTTCGTTTTGTTTTGTTTTGTTTTTGAGACAGGTCTCATGTGCTCTAGGATGGCCTTAAATTTACCATACAGCTGAGGATGACCCTGATCCTTCTGCTTCCACCTCCCTAGTGCTGAGGTCACAGGGGTGCACCATCACTCCTGGTGAATGTGGTCCTGAAGCTGGAACCCAGGGCCTTGTGCATGCTAGGCAAGCGATCAACGGACTTGAGTTATATCCCCAGTCCTGGTTTGGTTTTTCAAGACATTATCTTGCTGTGTAACTCAGACTGGCCTGGAACTTTCGTACCTCCTGCATCGGGTGCGATGCCTGATCTGCTTCAGGCTCTCATCCCCAGCTGCGGCCCCTCCATCTCCTCCATCTTCATAGCTCAGTAAACCACCAATCTGTTTGTGCTGATCCTGGATAAATGCTACTCCCAATAGCTGCTTCGGAAAGAGAAATTGGTCCACTGAGCCAGTAATCCCTGTATTCTAGAAGCTGAGGCAGGAGGATTGCTGTGAGTTCGAGGCCAGTATGGGTTACAGCACAGTGACCCATGTTTCAAAGGAACAATAATGATAAAGAACTGTACTTTATGTATGTGTCCCTCTCTGGAGCCCAAGTGTTAAGGGCTTGGTTACTGACCCTGAAACCATTGTGAGGTGGTGGCCGGCCCTTGAAGAGGTGGAGTCTGGAGGGAGGAAATTACATAATTGGGGGTTGGGGGTGGGCTGTTGTAGAGGATGCAGGAGCACTTCTCTCCCTCTCCATTTCCCTCCCTCTTTTTTTTGGTCTTTTCCAGACAGGGTCTCCCCTTAGCCCCAGCTGTCCTGGAACGCACTCTGTACACCAGGCTGGCTTTGAACTCACAAAGATCCACCTGCCTCTGCCTCCCAAGTGCTAGAATTAAAGGTGTATGCTACCATGCCTGGCTTTTGTTTTTTTAAACAATTTTCAAGATGAGCCTTAATTTCTTTCTTTCCTTCTTTTTTTTTTTTTTTTTTTTTTGAGACAGGGTCTCCCTTTAGTCCCAGCTGGCCTAGAGCTCACTATGTAGACCAGGCTGGCCTTGAACTCACAGAGATCTGCCTGCCTCTGCCTTCTGAATGCCGGGATTAAAAGTCCACCAGGTTCAGCCTAAAATGGTTCTTGCCCGGCATGTGGCACATGCCTTTAATCCTAGCACTCAGGAGGCAGAGGCAGGCAGATCTTTGTGAGTTCAGGGCCAGCCTGGTCTACAGAGTGAGTTCCAGGACAGCTGGGGCTACAGGGAAACCCTGTCTCGAAAATACCAAAAAGAAAAAAAAAAAAAAGATGGTTCTTAGCCGCCATGTGGGTGCTGGGAATCGAACCCGGGTCCTGTGCAAGAGCAGTCAGTGCTCTTAACTGCTGAGCCATCTCTATAGCCCCTCCCTCCCTCCTTTTTATTCTGCCTCCCAGGTCCTTCTTCTACTACATGCTCCCATCATGCTGTACTACCTTGCCCCAGAACCAGCCAGTCCAGCCACCAAGGCATCTACACCTGAGCCAGGACAAACTCCTTTCTTTCTTTCTCTTTCTTTCTCTCTTTCTTTCTTTCTTTCTTTCTTTCTTCCTTCCTTTCTTTCTTCTTTCTTTCTTTCTTTCTCTTTCTTTCTTTCTCTTTCTTTCTTTCTTTCTTTTTTCTTTCTTTCTTCCTTCCTTCCTTCCTTTCTTTCTCTTTCTTTCTTTCTGTCATCTTCTTCCTTTTTTATTTTTTATTTTTTTGTATTTTTGAGACAGGGTCTCCCTGTAGCGCCAGCTGGTCTGGAACTCGCTTTGTAGACTAGGCTGGTCTTGAACTCACAGAGATCCTTCTGCCTCTGCCTCCCAGGTGCTGGGATTATAGGCATGCACCCCCACACCCGGCAAACCTTTCTTTTTAATCTAATAATCCCCAGTGTTTTGTTATGGTTATGGAAAATTGACTAATACAAAGGGTAGATTTGATCAAATAATTTACCAATGTGAACAGCCTCGGCTCAGTCCTGCAGAGAAACTGGATGGTACAACACATGTTCCAGAGTCATCCTATGATGGGGACAAGAGAGCTGGGTTTACTTGCCAACTCCTGTCAGTCACTCCAGGAAGAAGGCAAAATCACTTCCTGGCCTGTCTGATTTGGCAACACACTGAGCAAGGCCTGGAAAACACAGCCAATCACTACAGCAGAGGGCAAGGGAATAGAGGGAGGTCAGGGAGGACCCAGGCACAGGGAGCACTCACTATTGGGACTGTGCAGGTGAAGGGCAGGAAGTCTGAATTGTCAGGGGAGCCTGCGTAAGAAGCCCAGTGTGTGACCTGCTTCAAGTCCTCGCTCTTCCACTGGTGTTGTTTCTGCCACTCAGCTTCCACATCTGTAAACCGGGGTAATTATAGTGCTGACATCTGAGACCTTCTATGGGGATCACAGGGATGAGTCATATAAATGTTCAGAAGCGAATTAACCCAGAATAAGCCTGTCCTACTATTCAGCTCTGAGAACCCTGCAGTAGACTGTGCTGCACAAATCAAGGCAACAGGATTGCAATACAGTTGGGTAAAGGGAGGCTGGCTAGATGGCTCAATGGAAGGGTGCTTGGCACCAGGAATGACAACTGGAGTTTGGTCCCTAGGATCCCCATAGTGGGAGGTGAGAACCAACTCCTGAACTTGTCCTCTGACCTCCACAGGCACACACACACACACACACACACACACACACACACAACTACAATAATTAAAAAAAAGAAAAGAAAAGAGAGCTGGGACTGATAGAGCATGTCTTTAATCACAGGAGGTGAGAGGCATTAAATAAATATAAATCAATCCAAAAAGTTTAATGCTGGGCATGGTGGCACATGCCTTTAATCCCAGCACTTGGGAGGCAGTGGCACGCAGATCTCTGTGAGTTCGAGGCCAGCCTGGTCTACATAGTGAGTTCTAGGACAGCTGGGGCTACAGGAAGACCCTGCCTCAAAAAGACCAAAAAAATAAGTTAATTAATGTATTTATTATTATTATTATATATATATTTGTGTATGTGTGTGTGTGTGTGTGTGTGTGTGTGTGTAGAGACAGGGTCTCCCTGTAGCTCCAGCTGTCCTGGAACTCACTCTGTAGACCAGGCTGGCCTTGAACTCACAAAGATCCGCCTGCCTCTGCCTCCCGAGTGCTGGGATTAAAGGCGTGCGCCACCACGCCCGACTGAAAGTTCATTTCTATTATCTGTCATTTACTGTGTGACATTGGACACATTAACTTAAGCTCTCTGGACTTCAGGGCACTGATGTTTATAATCATTTATTAGGCTGGGAGTGGAGTTCAATGGTCAATGGTAGAGTATTTACCTGGGGTGTATAATGGGTGGATTCTACCATCTAGCATCACAAAGTATAACTGCGGGGCTTTTGTATGTTTGTGTGTTTAGTTTTTTTTAATTTTATTTATTTTTGTATGTGTATGAATGTACTGTCTGCATGTAGGTTTGTGCACCCGTGTCATGCAATGCCATGAAGGTCAGAAGAGGGTCTCGGATTCCCCTGGAATTGGAGTTACAGACAGTTCTTAGCCGCCATGTGGGGGCTGGGGATCGAACCCCAGTCCTCTGCAAGAGCAGTCAGTGCTTTTAACCACTAGGCTATTTCTCTAGCTTGTGTGTTTAGTTTTTTGGGACAGAGTAGCCCAGGCTGGCTCTGAGCTCCCTAAGTATCCGAGGATGACTTTGTTTTTGTTTTTGTTCTGTTTTTTGTTTTGTTTTGTTTTGAGGATGACTTTGAGGAGATCAACTTCCCCAGTTCTGGGGTGATAAGTGTGTACCACCTCGCCCAGTTTTTCAACTGCTGGGGAGCAAATCCAGGACCTCAAGCATGCTAAGTGAGAGCTCTACCAACTGAACCTGGGCCACAGGGCTACCTTTCTTTAAAGATTAGTTCAGAAGCACTTGGAAGGCAGGAGGAGTGCTGGGAGTTCCAGGCCACCTGGACTACAGGGTGAAAGCCTGTCTCAAAAAAAACAAAAATAAGCCAGGCCTGGTGGTGCTCACCTTTAATCCCAGCACTGGGGAGGTAGAGGCAGGAGGATCTCTGTGAGTTCAAGGCCAGCCTGGTCTACATATCGAGTTCCAGGCTAGCTGGGGCTTTAGGGAGATTCTGGCTGGCAGATTCAGAGCCGCCACCACCACTGGGTTTTGCCCACCTTGACCCTGTTCACGGGAATCATGGGCTCACAGCAGACCTGCCACCTTCCTGCCAGGCCTGTTCATGCAGCAGCTGGGCCATAATGTCCTCACAGATGCTTTTATTTTTTTATTTCTATTTTTGGCAAGAGACAGCAGACCTGACATGCCAATTTTCAGAAATAATTTTCTGATGCAACTAAAGGCTTGCCAGCCCAGTTAGAACTCTGGGAAAGGAGGCCGGTGCCTTCTCGGGGTTCAGCACCCTTGCCCTTGCCCCCTGTCTCCAGCTAGTGCCCCATCTTCAAGGGGTGCCCCTGGCTTCATCTCAGAATGCCACTCCCCCCTGCTGCTGTATTTTGCTTCTGGCTGGGTGATCTGGTGATCACGTGACTCTATGACTGGCCCATTAGATCCTTCCATGACTCTAGCTGCTGTGAGTACCAACACCACGTGGACCACTGTTCCCTCCATGGGAGGGCAAAGCTGCTACCTTCTCACCCTGGTCCTCGGGGTGTTGGAGTGGATGAATAAGGGGGTATTTGCAACCAACTGTCCACCCACAGGGGAAGGTCTGATTGAGGGAATGAGATTTGCACAGAATGAAGTTGAGCTGAATGATGGGAAGAGACCGAGACCAGCCTCGAGAGCATCATTGGAGCTGCCGAACAAGCCATACACACCTGAGCGTTTTCTTCTTGTTGTTTAATTTTATTTATTATGTTCTTTTATGTGTGTGAGTGTAGTGCCTGCATGTATGTATGGGCAACCTGTGTCATGCAATGTCCGAAGAAGTCAGAGAGGGCCTTGGATCCCCTGGAACTGGAGTTAGATTCCATGTGGGTGCTGGGAATGGTACCTGGTTCCTCTGCAAGCCAGAGCAGCCAGTCCTCTTAATGGCTAAGCCATCTCTCTTGCCCTGTTCTTGTTTTTAATCATGCATGTGCTTCTTTGGTTGGTTGGTGTTTTTTTTTTTTTTTTCTTTTCCTTTTTTTTCCTGAGACTGTCTCACTCTACAGCCCAGGCTCTTCTGGAACTCATTATGCATACCCAGGCTGACCTCAAATATACATGATTCTCCAGTTTCAGCCAATCCCAGTGCTGGGATTGCAAGTGTGAGCCATCATCACACAATTTTTTCTCACACTGATAAATTGGGTTTTCTGTTTCTTGCAAATGGCAGTCCCAACACCGTCTTCTGCAGCCCTCACTGTATATCATAGTACAGCATCCTCTGTGCGCTCTCTCTCTCTCTCTCTCTCTTTCATTCCCTGCTTCCTTCAATCACTTCATAAGAAGAACAACATTTTATTCCCACCTTGCTCCTGAAAGGATTCTGTTTTACTTACTGCCCCAAATAGTGCCTGGCCCATGTCATAAGAGCTGGAACATTCAGCAGCCGCCACATCCTCGCGTTTGTACGATGGGTGTATTATCTACTGAGTTGCCTCTTAGCTCAGTAAATGCTTTTTTGGGTGGACAGCAGGGAACTCTGGCCTTGGATCTTGCCCCCATTGTATAGATAGGGAAAACCAAGGCTAAGCAGCTCTGTATATTCAGGGTGACTGGCCTTGTTAACAATCTGGCATTTCTACGAAGTCCTCAGGCTCAAAGTCCATCACTCCAGTTACCTGTATCAACCTAAGGACAGATATCATAGTCACTATGGCAACTATTATTTACCAACAGCTTGCTGCTGCCAGCTAAGACCTCAGCCCTCTGCTTGGAGTCCCTTGTTGACTGAGAGTCCAGTGTGTCACTCACTGTATAGCGCCACTGACAGAAGAAGAAATAGACTCAGAAAGACCCAAGTTATCTACCAGGAAATCGGCAGAGCCAGTGTTACTGTGAACAATGCTGTTCGTCAGCTCTTCTGCATCCTTGTCTCCCTTGCTGGCAGACCTTGACTATATGAACACTGAAGAAAAGGGGGCGGGGAGGGGAGAAGGAAAAGAAAAAGGGGAGGGAGGGGAGGAAGGGGGGGAGGGGAGAAAGGAGGAGGAGGGGAGGAAGGGAGAGAAGGGGAGAAAGAGGGGAGGAGGATAAAGAAGATGGAATAATCAATAATAATAATTCGGGGACTGGAGACAGATGGCTCAGCCGATAAGAGCTTCTGTTGCTCAGTCATGAGGATGGGTGTTCAGTTTCCAGCACCCATGTGGGGTGGTTCACAAGTGCCTGCAACAACAGCTCCAGGGACCAGTGCCCTCTTTTACAGGAACCTGCACACACATGTGCACATACACTCAAATATACACATACATAAATAAATCTTTTTAACTTTTTATTTTATAGCCGGGCATGGTGGTGCATGCCTTTATTCCCAGCACTCAGGAGGCAGAGGCAAGTGGATCTCAGTGAGTTCAAGGCCAGCCTGCTCTACGTATCAAGCTCCAGGCCAGCTGGGACTAAAGGGAGACCCTGTCTCAAAAAGACCAAAAAAAAAAATTATTTATTTATTTATTTATTTATTTATTTTAAAGACCAATATATATAATATATATATATTTTATATATATATATAAAAATTGGGGGGGCTTTTTTTGAGACAGGGTCTCCCTGTAGCCCCAGCTGTCCTGGAACTCACTCTGTAGACCAGGCTGGCCTTGAACTCACAAAGATCCTCCTGCCTCTGCTTCCCGAGTGCTAGGATTAAAGACATGCGCCACCATGCCCGGCTATATATAAATATTTATATATATAAAATATATTTTTGGTTATTTTATGGGTATGAGTATATTGCCTGTATGTATGTAAGTATATCCATGTTGTGCAATGCCCACGGATGTCAGAAGAGGGCATTGGATTCCCTGGAACTGGAGCTATGGACGGTTGTTAGCTGCCATATGAGTGCTGGGAATCAAACCTGGGTCCTTTGCAAGAGCAGCCAGTGCTCTTAACAACTGGGCCATCTCTCCAGCCCCTTAAATTTTTTTGATTGATTTTTATTTTATTTATGAGTATTTTGCGTGCATATATATGTGTACCTTGTGCACGCAATGCCTGAAGGGACCAGAAGAGGACATCAGATCCCCTTAAATGAAAGTTATGGATGGTTGTTAGCCATCATGTGGGTTCTGGGAATTGAACCTGGGTCCTCTGCTAGAGCAACCAATGCTCTTAACAAGTGAGCCATCTCTCCAGCCTCTCCATACCTCTTTTTGTTTCTTTTTGTTTTTGTTTTGTCTTTTTGAGACAGGGTCTCCCTTTAGTCCCAGCTGGCCTGGAGCTCACAATGTAGACCAGGCTGGCCTTGAACTCACAGAGATCTGCCTTCCTCTGCCTCCCAAGTGCTGGGATTAAAGGTGTGCACCACTATGCTCAGCCATACCTCTTTTTGTAAGACAGAATTTGGGCTAGGGTTGGTAGAGTGCTTACCTAGCTCATAAAACCCTGGATTCCATCCCCAGTACCACATAAACCTGGAGGTTACACAAATGAAACCTCATCTCTCAGAAGAGAGACAGAGAATCCTAGGTTCAAGGCCATCCTCAGCTACTTAGCAAGATTGAAGCTAGCCTGGCCTACATGAGACCTTGTCTTGGAAAAAAAAAAATGAAAGTTTATCTGGTGTGGTGGTGAACACCCCATAATCCTAGTAATTTAGCTTCTAACTAAAACATTAATACTACTAGAGAGTGAATTGCTGCTCTAAACCTAGGCTTGTTAGACTCAGCCCATGGCCCTGCCACGTGTTTTTGTAAATAAAGTTTTAGTGAGCTGTCTTGTAAATAAAATTCCAAGCTCGCAGAAGGCCTCGACGCTGTTGCCCTCATCTTCTGGTCTCCCATTTATCTGTCTCCTAACTACTTTTTGTTGTTGTTTACATTTATTCATTGCGGGGAGGATGACTCACGTGTCACAGCACATATGTGGAGGTCAGAGGACAATTTGGAGTCGGTTCTCTCCTTCCATCATGTGGATTCCAAGGGTTGAACTGTGGTCTTCTGGATTGTTCACAAGCCCCTTTACCTAAACCCTGGGGTTTCTCGCTAGTCCCCCTAAACACCTTCCTGTTTTACTTTGGTTAGGGGAGTTTTTTGCTGTTTTTTGTTGTTGGTTTGGTTTGGTTTAGTTTTTTGGTCTTTTTGAGACAGGGTCTCCCTGTAGCTCCAGGAGGCCTAGAACTCACTATGTAGACCAGGCTGGCCTAGAACTCACAGAGATCTGCCTGCCTCTGCCTCCCAAGTGCTGGGATTAAAGGCGTGTGCCACTGCACCTAGCTCCCTAACCCCCTCTTGTGATGAGGACAGAATTCAGAGCTCAGAAGAACTGATCAGAATGACATCATTCTAATTTCACCACCATTTTTTTTTTTTTTTGTCTTTTTTGAGACTTCGAGACAGGACTGGGGGAGGGATAATTAATTTTTGGATGTTTGAAAAGGTAAGCCTCGGGCTGGAGAGAGAGCTTAGCGGTTGAGAGCGCCAACTGCTCTTGCAAAGGACAGGGGGTTCAATCCCCTCACCCACATGGTGGCTAAGAACCATCTGTAACTCCAATTCCAGGAGAACTCCAGTTCCAGGGGAATCCAAGACCCTCTTCTGACCTCTGTGGCATTGCGCAACATGGGTGCACAAACCTACATGCAGAAAATACATTCATACACATACAAAAATAAATAAAATTTTTTTTAAAATTAAAAAAAAAGTAAGCTGGGCGTGGTGGCGCACGCGCGGCTTCACCACCTCTTTAAAGATGTGATCACCTCTGGCCGTGGTGGCGTACACCTTTAATCCTAGCACTTGGGAGGCAGAGGCAGGTGGATCTTTGTGAGTTCAAGGCCCGCCTGGTCTACAGAGTGAGTTCCAGGTCAGCCAAGGCTACAGGGAGACCCTGTCTCAAAAAGACAAAAACAAGCCAGGCGTGATGGCATACACCTTTAATCCCAGCACTTGGGAGGCAGAGGTAAGCAGATCTCTGTGACTTCAAGGCCAGCCTGGTCTACATAGTGAGCTCCAGGCCAGCTGGGACTAAAGGGAGACCCAGTCTCAAAAAGAGCAACAACAACATAAAAAGCCCCCATGATCACTGGGCATCATGAGACATGCCCTGAAGCCAGCACTTGGGAGGCTGAGGCAGGAGGATTGTCTTGAGTTCAGGGCCAGTATGCACTACACAACAAAACACTGTCTCAAAACATAAATTAAGCTGGGGTGGTGGTGGTGCGTGCCTTTAATCCCAGCTCAGGAGGCAGAGGCAGGAAGATCTCTGTGAGTTGAAGGCCAGCCTGGTCTACATAGTGAGTTCCAGGCCACCTAGGGCTACAGGGAGACCCTGTCTCAAAAAGAAAAGAAAAGAAAAAAAAAAAAAAAAAAGCAGGGTCAGAGGGAGAATGGCAAGGAGTTAGTAAGTTGCTAAATGTTTTTTATTTTATTTTATTTCTAATATTGTATTTTTAATTATGTATGTCTAGGTGTGGGCATGTGCATGTGAGTGCAGATGCCCACAGAAGCCAGAAGAGAGCATTGTATCCCAGGGTCATGGAGACATAGACTCTTATTTGTCAACCTGTGTGGGTGCTGGGACCAAACTTCCTCTGGAAGCAACAGGGACCCTCAGCTCCTGAGCCATGTCTCCAGCTCCTGCTGGGTGTTTTGAAAGGATAGACTAACAATTAGGATCAACATCTTAGCTTTGCAAGTATCCTGTCCAGTCCTAAAACTAGTGTGGAAAGATGCCTCAGTGCCCAAGAGCTGGGGTCACACGTGTGACTTGTGAGGAGAAAAGACATTTTGCCCAAGGAAGGCCCTGGAAGCTGGCTCCTGGTTCTGCAGGCCCTGTCCTCTGGTTGGAGGGCAGACAGCAGGGACGGTGACTGTGGGACCGGTGATCTTGGGGTGCTCAGCCCCGTGATCTGTGGTGTAGGATAGGCTGGTCCAGGCCACACCCATGTGAGAGGCAGTAAAGCTGCCTTGGCCCTTTCACTGTGATCAATCAATATTTCTTGGAGAAAAGGGCAGGCGAGTGCAGGGCCCACAGGGTCTCTGGGGACCTGGGTTGCCCTGCTCTGTGGTCAGTCCACAGCTCAGGGTGTGGTGAGGAAGCCTGGACCTAGGAAATAATTCCTCCTCCTCCTCCTCCTCCTCCTCCTCCTCCTCCTCCTCCTCCTCCTCCTCCTCTTCCTCCTCCTCCTCCTCCCAAGAATAGGGAGAGTTGTCCTAGGAAATAATAATAATTCTTCTTCTTTTTAAATTTTATTTAGTATTTTTTTTATTAATTTATTTATTTTTGTACCAACCTACATGCAGACAGTACATTCATACACATAAAATTTTATTTAGTATTTTATGTGTATGAATGTACTGTCTGCATGTAGGTTGGTGCACCCTTGTGTCCTGCAATGCCTCGGAGGTCAGAAGAGGCTGCCGGATTCCCCTGGAACTGGAGATAAAGGCAGTTCTTTTTTTTTTTTTGGACGTTTTGAGACAGGGTCTCCTTGTAGCTCCCAGCTGTCCTGGAACTCACTCTGTAGACCAGGCTGGCCTTGAACTCAACCGCCATGTGGATGCTGGGAATCGAACCTGGGTCCTCTGCAAGAGCAGTCAGTGCTCTTAACCGCTGAGCCATCTCTCCAGCCCCTCTTCTTTTTTGGGGGGGGAGGTCTTTTTGAGACAGGGTCTCTCTGTAGTCCCAGCTGTCCTGAAACTCACTCTGTAGACCAGGCTGGCTTAGAACTCACAGAGATCCACCTGCCTCTGCCTCCTGAATGTTGGGATTAAAGGTGTGCACTGCCACGCCCAGCTTTGCTAGCTTTTAAGTGTACTGTTGGAGGTGGAATTTGGGGCTTCATGGCAGGCAAGTACTCTCCCTACATCCCAGCCAGAGCCACATCAAACATACCAACGACTGAGAAGTCTCAAAAGGAAAATAACCAAGCACTGGCCAACAGGAAGATCCACCCATGAGATAAACAGTGCCAGAAATAAAGGCTAGCCGGACGGCTCAGTGGGGAAAGGCATGTGCTGTGCAAGCCTGACAATGTGAGTTTGATACTTGCTACCCACAGGGAAAACCAACTCCATAACATAGTCCTTTGACCTCCACAGGAGTGCCAAGAGAGGCCCAACCATGCACACACACACACACATAATAAATAATAAATAAAAATTTTTATGAAAACTGAAAAGAAACAGTGTCTGCTAGACACTGTGGGAAAAGATCTGTAAATCAGGAGAAAGGAAGCCAGAGGCAAACAGAGCAAGCTCATCTAGGCATGGTGGCTCTCACTTGGAAGGTGTGGCAATACTACACAAGGGCACAGTAGGGTGGTGCTGAAAGAAAGACAACCTGGAGCTGGAGAGATGGCTCAGCGGTTAAGGTTTGAATCCTACATGGAAGCTAACAACCATCCTTAACTCCAGTTCCAGGGTCTTTTGACCTCCTCTAGCATTGCATGACACAGGTGAACTTACATGAAGGCAGGCAATACACTCATACGCATAAAATTAAAATAAAAATAGAATTTAGCCGGGTGTGGTGGTGCACGCCTTTAAGCCCAGCACTAGGGAGGCAGAGGCAGGCAGATCTCTGTGAGTTCAAGGCCAGCCTGGACCTGCTGGGACTAAAAGGGAATCCCTGTCTCAAAAAGACCAAAAAAAAAAAAAAAAAAAAATTAGAATTTAAGAAAGAGCCTGACACTTCACATCCATTTCAAGCCAAAAGCCAACCTTTGTCCTGACAGCACAAAGGGAATGATTTTCAGACTTTTGTTGTTTTGCATATTCAAGAAAGCATCAACACAAACACACTCATACATTATTTGAGGTCCAGGGCAAGGAAGGGTCATGAAGAATTAAAGCTACATGCTTTAGGTTATAAGAAGAGCTCAAGGCTCGGTAGGCTTGTCTACATTATAAACTAGCCAAGGTAAGGTTAACTTTTTGGTTCCAAGGTTAAATAAAAGTCATTTTGCCTGGACTGGAGAGATGGTCTAGCGGTTAAGAGCACCAACTGCTCTTGAGGAGGACCTGGGTTCGACTCCCAGCACCCACATGGCGGCTGAGAACCATCTTTGACTCCATTCCCAGGAGAATCTGAGGCCCTCTTCTGACCTCTGCGGCATTGCGCAACACAGGTGCACAAACCTACATGCAGACAGTGCATTCATACACATAAAAAAAATTTTTTTAAGTAAGATTTATTTAAAAAATAAAAATAAAAAAAAACACTGACTGCTCTTGCAGAGGACCCGGGTTCAATTCCCAGTACCCACATGGCGTCTAAGAACCGTCTTTAAGCCTGGCATGGTGGTGCACACCTTTAATCCTAGCACTGGGGAGGCAGAGGCAAGTGGATCTCTGTGAGTTCAAGGCCAGCCAAGTCTACAGAGTGAGTTCCAGGCCAGCTGGGGCTATAGGAAGACTCTGTCTCAAAAAAAAAAAAAAAGGTATTTTGCCCAGAGCATGCCCATATTCTAAAAGTCATTACCATCAGGAAGATCAGAAGTTCAAGGTCATTCTCAGATATAGAGGAGGTAGATGCTATCCTCAGCTAAGTAAGACCTTAATTCAAAAGAAACAAACAAAAGTGACACTCTGCTGGGGTCCTATGTTCCTAAGCTGTTAGATAGAATATGAACTTGTTGGGTTTGTGTTGAGTGAAGCCTGGGTCAGGGACAAGTTGGGGAGAAGTGGCAGATAGGCCACAAAGCAACATGGAAGGACTTTTTAGGGTGAAGGAAATAGTGCATCTCTCACAGGGTTAGGGACCGCACAAGCTTAAGTACTGGTAAAAATTCACCCGACTTAAAAAAATATTTTATGCTTGGTATGGTGGCACATGCCTTTAATCTGAGCACTTGGGGGGCAGAGGCAGGCAGATCTCTGTGAGTTCAAGGCCAGCCTGATCTACAGAGCCAGCTCCAGGCCAGCTGGGACTAAAGGGAGACCCTGTCTCGAAAAGAACCCCCCCAAAATTATTATTTTTATTTTATGTGTATGTGTGTTTTGCCTACATGTGTGTACGTGCACCCCTGTCCAGCAATGCCCATGAAGTCAGAAGAAGGTATCAGACCACTGAGGCACCTCTCCAGCCCCACCTAATTTTTTTTTTTTTTTTTTTTTT